>JAIUZE010015947.1:0-12480 GCA_022085475.1 Heliosperma pusillum | reverse complement strand
GTCAAAGACGACTTAAAAGTCAAAGAAAGTCAAACTCGCCTTAAGACGGGATTCTCATGGAATCTCGCGGAAATTCCAAATACGAACTCGGAAATTGTAAATTCGACTCGAAACTTTAAATTCTAAATTAAAACTTAAATTTGCTGAAAAGATTTCGTAAAATATTTCTACTAGAAAAATAGGGTATATTTCCGGGTGTTACAGATACAAGTTGTGATTCTTACCCTTTTTAATTGTAATTAGGGCACCCAAGCAAGGACAAGGGCAAGGAAAAGCAAGCCTAAAGAGATTCTTCAAGGGAAGCTAAAGTAGCCCCATGGATGAAGACATAAGGAAGCTTGGACTCATTTTGTTTTGTCTTCCTTATTTGGGTTGTATTTTGTAACGTTGTTTTAGAAACTCTTTATTTCCTTGTTTGACAATGGAAATTTGTTTAATTTCCTTTTATGAACAATTGGTTGTAATTGGATATTGGTGACTTGGTTTTCAACCCAAGTAACTCGGTTTATGAAACTTTTTCATTCTAAAACTTGTCATTATACTATACTTGCTCAAATAACATAAATTATATCGACTCAAATTGATCATGTAAATATTATGATGATGGGATCATTATAATAAAAGGCTAAGAATTTCATTCTCACCTTGAAAGATCAATTGCTAAGTCAAAATTGAGTTATTGAACTCAAAATAGGGAATCTTGCAAACCAATTGGCCATACCACTTATAAAGAAAGTAAATGACATAAATATGAGTTCACCTCTTTAGCTCTTATAGAACTAGTCTATGTTGAAGCTAAGATTCGATGTATTTACAAAGAAGTCTTTAGTAGATCACTTAAGGTCTTGTTGTGATACTTCTACCTCCCTTACAAGTATGAGTACAAAATTGTTTGTGGCTCACAAGGCTATCTTTAAAGAAAATAGTTGTATTTTTCTAAAGATAGAGTGGGAGAAAATAAGCCACAACGAAAAACTAGTTAGGAACTAGTGAGGAAACCAAAAGAATATATTCTTAGGTTAGACTCAAGACTAATGAGAAGACCAAAAGAAAGCGTTCTTAGGTGAATCCTTAGACTATTGACGAGACCAAAAGAAAATGTTCTTGAGAAAATAAGATTCTGATCTATGTAAGTGGAAGCACCTAGAAATTTTAAAAATTTGATTTTCTAACATGAGAGACTTATGAAACTAAATGGAATCTATGCAAAGAAAATGTTTTAATTGGAAGTGTCCAATTATAGTTGCATGGATAGACATGTAGATGTCTACAAAAGCTAAGTTAATGCGTAACTTTGCTTAGATCCAAATCATCAGTGAAATACCTCATAATATGTGTGTGCCAAATACACATCAAAATATCATGTCCAAATAGGGATTTGGAATAGGATGTGTACATGACACAAGCCTATTGTATGTATCTACCTAGAGGTTATGATGATCTTTTCTATTATAAGATAGAAGAAGGGTTTCACTCGAATTGTCGAAAAGTCATGTATAGACATGAAATTCAGTTGGAGTTAAAGGCATGTATAAACATGAAGTTAAGTGGGAGTTTAAGTCATCATGTAAGACATGAAGTTTAGTGGGAGAAATTGTTCTCCACGTGAATGACGTTTCACTCATTGAGAGTGACATATTCATATTACCTTTTTGGAAAGGAGTGGTTGGATTTTAATATTGGATGAAAGAGGACAACATGTATACTAAAATCAAAGTCTATTGTGGAATAGAAGATTTTAGCTTGGCATTTAAAAGGTATCTTATATCGATAAGATCCTTAAATCTCTTCAACAAGTTAAATAGGTTGTTTATGTTGATAAAAATGAGATCACTATGAAAGGGTCATAGTCATCCACTAAACCTAAGAGTTGTTGATCGCATGAGACCAATCATATATGCCATTACATGCACATACCTAAATGAATTGTATGCTGGGAGCATGACAAGCCTAAAACAAACAATCCAAATGAGTGTCATTGGATAGCCTATTAGAAAATCCATAGGGTTCTCAAGGAGAACTAGGGATTCATTCTTGTGGTTGGTAGAGAAAATTTGACAATGTGGTAAAGGTTACACAAACCCAAATTTCCAAACTTATAAAAGGATTTATCGAAATCCTAGGGGTACTTTTATTATATAAGAAGCGAATAACTAAAAGAATGATTGAAGAGTCAATCATTATAAATTCTACAAATAGAGACCTAGTACATTATGATGAGGATAAGGTGGTTTAAAAGGAACTAATAGTAGATCCCTTCACCTAAATACCTATCAGTTATCATGATAACAAGTGGGAGTATCTTTCAAGTTAAAGAGCCCAACACTAGATAGAGATCTAGAAATGTATATAGATGAATTCATGTTATTAAGAATAACGTTGGATGGAAGGAAAAAGCAATTCACAAGGTTGGAATAAATGAATATATGGTACATTCACTACCCAAGCCTTTATTGCACTTAATGAGATCGTCATGAATTGTCATGGACGACATAAACTTTAGATTATATGATATGAAGCAATAACATTGTGTTGATTGTTCATATATGATAATCACATTTATCGTTTGAGTTTCTAAAACTTGTTTTGTGCTTTGTTAAATCCAAATGGGTTGTAGAGACAATTATTGAACCTCATTAAAGTGGACTGTATTAACATAGCATTGGCCCATAATCACTTATATGAGGTGACATCTAGAAGTGACTAGATTGTGGTGCGAATGATGGCAAGTTCGACTGTCATAGGGTCATAGGGATGACCAATCGATCACATAGGCAGACTGTATGAGACACTCTGTCGGGAAGTGACCGCTTATAGAATTCTAGCAATTCTTGTAGCCTGGTCGTGGCAAGAGCTACTAGTATTCTTTTAAGTCAATTCTTTGACTAAAGACTGTTCACCTAAGGTGGCACAATTTCAGAGTGACTTTTATTTATGCTCTACGACCTTCGTAACTGGGGTCAAATGGGCATCTTTTGGGTCATGATGAGCTGTGGCTATGCAAAGAGAATAGTGCGACAGGAATTGTCCACCCCTTGTCAGGGTTGTTTTAAATCTCAAGGCTACTCGAGGAGGAGTAAGCTGAAAATGCGTGGCCACGCTCGGAAGGTATCTATGGTAGATAATTCCGGTCAGAGAGTTACTCTCCAGATCGAGGAAATCACTCTTGATATGATCAAATACAAGTACGACCTGCAAGACACCTTGCATTGAGTGGGAGATATTGTAATAGGACAAGAGAATTGGTGACGCACACTTGTCTCGGACAAGTGGGAGATTGTTGGAGTAAATGTCCTCAACAATAGTGCGATCACATAATTAAGTCTCAATAATAAGAATACAAAGGGATGATGAATATTATAGTCAACTGGTCAACATAAATCGGTAACGATTGGCTCAATTGAGTTTGACGTTACTGTCGTATGACGGTGGTGATCAGTTGATCCCTTGAGGTCACATCTAAAGGACAATCCCCTAATCATGTACATTAATTAATTGTATAGTGATACAGATTAATTAATCCTTTAAAATGAACCAAGTTTAAATTGTGAGTGAGAAATAAATCTTATTGTAATATGATTAAATAAAATTCATTTTGGTAATTTAATTGTTATATTACTAAGAATGCATTATATTTATGAAACATTTGAGATAAGTAAAATTGGTCGTTTATAATTACAAACTGTTGTAGATTATATTAACCAAATATGAGATGACCCATTTTATTTACATGTAATTATTAAATGTGACTTAAAATGTTAAGTCTAATTTATTTGTTATGAAATTGCATTTAAATTGGTTAAATGCACATTTATAAGCAAAATTACATGTTACATGTCACATATCACACTTGTGACAATGGCAAATTGGAAAAATAAAATGAACACCCATTTTAAGTGGGGTGCACCGGTTTTGTAGTGTATATTAGGGTGATTAGTTTTTGTGTATTATTCTAATTGAGAATTAGACACAATCATACAATAGACTAATACCTACACTCAACCTAATGCCTTGTTAAGAAAAAGTGAAAGGGACAACACCACACCCATGTGATGGGTGGGTGGCCGGTCATAGCTACCAATAATAAGAAGGATTATTTCCTTCTTATTCAACACACTATCTCATTTCATTTTGCATGTAATCCTTATCTCTCTAAATCTCATCTTTCTTACTCTAAAACTCAAGAAGTTTTCACATATTTTAGAGTTCATATTCTAATAAAATTACTAGTGTAGTAATAAAGTTATTAGATTTATTTTAAAGGGTTACTACTAATAATACTAGTGTAGTATTTTAGTAGAGATAAAAAGGGGTAGTCTTGGGTGCAACTAATTGGAGAGTTTCTACTTTGAAACTTGGAATTCATCCTCATCTTACTAGCTCAAGATCAATATTTGAAAGGAGTTCAAATATTGTGCCCATTTCCATATAATCAATGTAAGGAAATTCTTTCTTCTAATTATTTTGTTATGCATGCATAGGATTTATTTAGTTTAAGAGTAAACTAAATGTATAATGATATTAGAAGTGTCTAATATCGAGTTTAAGAAACTTACAGAGAAAACAAAAAAGAACAAGAAGGGCAAGTAGGTTAACCCTAGAGCTGCTAAGACAAACGTAAGTTTGTCTAATAAAACTAAGGAGTTTTTTTTATATCCAATTTTAATACTATTTATTAGTTTCGTTTTGTTTTGATTACTTAATGTTTTTAATTATATAATTTCTTTTTTGTGGGTTCAAGAAGCTTACACAGAGGAGATGAGTCAGCAAACGCCAACTGGCGAGACCCTAGACGACTTCCGTGCATACTATAAAGCGACAGACGGATTCGATAAGAAGTTAAGGCTCTTCGGGGTAGGAGACAAGGGGAAACAAGTGTGGTATGATCCACCATGCAACAAAAGTGCATGCGCTTCTTTCTCCTACAATCCTACAGATTACACTCAATTCGCAACTCAGAATACTGAAATGAAGGAGCAATTGAATGCACTTGCGAATGAACGAGAACATGAGAGAGCCGCCCGACTTGCACTTGAAGCACAAGTACGGGCCAATCAACAACAAATGGATCACCAAGCCGCGCAAATGGCTGCCATGCAAGCGGCTATGATGAGATTTCTTGCCCCGGACTTGTGCAACAACTTCCCTCCTCCACGTCCAAGAGATGACAACGCGGACGACGGGCACGGTTTTGGAGGAGCTCCTGTTACCCCCTTAGGTTAGTAATGTTTAATTTACCTAAGTTAGGAACAGTTGAATTTGTAAGCTTGTAAATCCCCAAGTTGTATGAATTTGTTTAACATTTGATGTAATGAATTCTTTTTCAAATTTCCATCGGTCTTCACCTTTATTTTTATCGCCTTTTGTTGATTTCCGACCGTGCGGTCGATGTGAGTATGAATTACCGCTTTGCGGTGAACGTATGTATTTTCTGTATTGCAGGTTTTGTTGAAATTTTCAACGTTTAAAACAATGCAAAAAACGCATTGTGGCTGGACAGCAGGCTGCTGTATCCAGCCACTACTCTATTAAGTTTTGACGGAATTTCCGTCAGAATAGTCAAGATTGACTTGACTTACTGACGGAATTTCTGTCAGAAACGTCAAGATAATCTTGACTTTCCTGACGAAAATTCTGTCAGTAAGTCAAGTCAATCTTGACTATTGATTAACGGTTTTATGTCGAGCTAAAACTGTTATCAGATAAAATTTATAACTCCAACTAAACTAACTACAAATAGCTAGTGGCAAGTCAGGGATCGAATTCACGGGGAGGTAGTCTAATTCAATTTAATCTAAGGTCGCAATTCTTAATCTACTAAGGTCGTCGATTTTGAGGATTGAGTTAGAAGTGAACAAGAGAAACAAGATAAAGGCAAGAAAGCTAACTAAAAGTATATGTAAATAAGCGAAGGAGATCAATATAAGAGAGTCTAGGGCCGGACGGGACAGTTCTCAACTATAAGGAATAGGGGTCGTCAAGGTCATAGAAATAGTCTCGGGTAGGAAAATAGGGTACTTGGTCGGCCTGCCTATTTAAATACCTTTTATGGTTTAGTCGTCTTTACCAAGATTACTGGATCGGTCTCAAAAGGTTGTCACGCTAACGTCAACTAGATGTGGCCACAAATAATTTAACGTAATGAAATAAACCAGAGAAATCAATGTAACGATTTAATTGACTAAACTAATTCCCTTAAGTATCGATTACGTCCCTAGCCCTAGAATGAGTTTAGCTACGCATGGCTCTAACTAGATCTAAAAATACGAGGGGAAGGGATTCAGAATTCATAATGCAATGGTAAAAATTAAGGAGGAGGGAAATAACCAGACTTACGAAATAAAACTTAAAGATCGATTTGATAGAGAGTCCTGGTCGGTCGGCAAAGAGAGGATCCGATCGACAATTGCTGAATTACAACTAAAAATAGCTTCAAAGCCTTCTAAAACCAGAATCAAACTAATAGCTACGAGTTTTTGAGAAGTTTAAAGGAAATAAATGGACAATTGCTTCCAATCCGTGACAAGGGATTGTTTGCAATACAATGTGTTGCCTCCAGGGTTTGCCTTTTTCCTCCTTTTAACCTTGAATTAGGGTTTCGCCTCTCAGAAATGAATCTTCCGATTGTACATTAGTTGGGCCTGAGTTCAGCTCGTCTTTGGATAATAAGACGTATTCACCGATCGGTATAGGTTTTCGTCGATCGATGTAGTTGAGATGAGCTCTGTTTTCGATCGAGATAAGTCCTTCTCGATCGGCATCAGGCCCATTAAGCTCAATATGTCTTGGTCGATCGATGGCTTGTCTTTGATCATGTAGGGATTCTGACTTCGTTCTTTAGAAATCCTGCTGTTGTCTGTGTGTGATGCGAAGTTCGGTCCTCATCCTAAATCCTCCAAAGTAAGCATAAATGGCTTCGTTCCTGCATAAATGACAGCAAGAACACCAAGAGTAGCAAACAAGGGAAAACTATGATAGAATAGCTCAAAGGAGCTCAAATACATACATATAATGGAGGCAAATACATGCTAAGCATGCATATAAAATGCATGCATCAAAATCCCCCAAACCGAACTCTTGCTTGTCCTCAAGCAAGATCAATCATGATAAGCAAAGTAGGAGGAAAATAGATGAAATTTACAACTCGGAGCACTTAGACGTAGATAACCGATCATGAAGCCAAAACATGTGCAAGAAGAACGGAGAAGTGAGAGTCGACTATCAAACCAAGACTTACACAACCAGGACCATTCAAACTAACCCTTGCTAGTCGTGAATACACGAAACTTAATCGTCGAGCTCAATAAACTACTTAAACAGTTACCTCTCATGTATGAATCAATGTGTGAAAGTTCTTTCAAGTACTATAGGGTCTCAAGTATATGCTGGGCACAAGGCGTAACGGGGCTAAGCTGAGGGTGAAAGGTGGGTGCGTACTAACGCGTAATGGGAATGTGAGGCTCAATAGTGACTAGTGGCTGCGTGACCACGTGGACAATTTCTTCAAATGTTACCCATTCACAGCATTCATCAACATCATCCCAGCTTCTTGTTCAGCAGTTATAGGATTTAGCCATAATTTCTTCGCTTGTGATTAGTTAAGCTTCTTATGACTTCATTTATTCATTTGTTTAGCAGCGCCTTAGTAAAATTGACTCTTTAGTGTCTTTTCACACCAGATTCAGGCAAAACTTCCTCTTTTGATGAGCAGATCGATCGGGTAAAATTATGCCGATCGGTTCTTGATTACAATTTCCAGACGGTATTATCACTTTTCACACATTTAGATTTCATTCAGCATAGTTACAGTACCTCTTGTCCTTACACGCAACCAACAGTCAAGGTGGGTGAGTATATGGCATGTAGTTTGAGTATCCGGGTTGTAACCAAGGTTGTTATAAAGCAATGCGGGCTCAAGAACAAGGACCTAAGTCTAAAGGGACATAAGGGGCTGTTTTGGCCATGTGGAGTTCAAAATTTTTGTGGGTACCCGGTCCCGCAGGACTTAAGTGCATCACTTCGGACAATTCTTGGAACAATCTTTCACAAACCGATTCAGACTAAGAGATGCATGCTAAGATTCACGTGACATGAGATGCGTTTCGAGATAAAAGTAGATTCACATCAAGCTAGGTTATGTAGAATGGCAAGTTGTAGCATGGTAATCAGTTTAATCTCGTACCGTCTTAGGGCACAAGTTGTCAAACAATCGTGGTTAAATCATAGAATAAGCACATTATCGTCATTGTTGTATTGCACAATTTCATCTATCACACACAACTAGCAAGAATAAAACGTGTTCACAACAGTCACCTCCCCCAAACCAAATGAAGCAGTGTCCTCAATGGTTCCAAAACCCAACACAACAGCAGGAAACAGCATTAAACAGCAGTAAACCGATCGGCGAAACAAGAAACAGTGGGTTCACGACAGAAATAGCACATGGGGAAGGGGTATACAATATGAATGCATGCTGAAAATAGAAAAAGGGTCATAGAAGTACTCCCGGATTACTCCCAAAAACTGCTCCAGGTTGTTGATCCGTCCTTGTTGTGGCTGTCATCCTCCTGCCGATCGGCAGCTTCAGATTGCTCAGCCCCCTGGCTCCCTTCTCCTTGAGTGTAGTGCGTTGTTGGGTTATAGAAGGCGGGGTGGACTGTCCCAGGTGGGAAATGACCTTGGCTGTCATGATAGGCGTAGATATTGTGATCTTTGATCGAGCGGTCGAGATGGACTTGGTGCATTTGATTGCACAGCCCCATCAACATGGAGTCTCTGGAGGTTGCATTCCAAGTCCTCGGTTCCTCGAAGGGGGGATATTTTGCAAAGGAAGGAGGGAATGCGGCGGCATCGTAACCTTCAGGATGATATGGGGCAGTGGAGTATGGGTAATGATTGAACCTTGAATAATCCCCGATGGGATCAATAATATTGACCCCGACAGCAGGGGCTTCAGTTGCCTGCCGATCGGCATCTTCGGGTTCTTCCATGTCGACTTCATTCAGGAGATAATAGGTGAAGTTTGAAGGGCTCGGTCGGCGGAATCTCTTGATAGATCGAACCTTCATATCCATACCGGTCTCCGGAAGCTTGACCAAGTCAGTGGAACGTACCTTCCACATCCATGAATTATTGCCTAATGTACGGATGTAGTGAAGGCGGGAAAGACTTGCGAAATCCATAGTAAGTGGTTCGCCGTTAGGACAACCATCCACGATCTTCAACCTGTGCTCCCGAATGTTGCCATATAGAATTTTGGCGATTCGAGTTATTACCCCCCCGACCATGATAGGTTTGACGGCACCCGAAACAACGGCTTCCAAATGTTTGGCTACGAAATGAGCCACATTAACATTGAAGTGTTCGCCCCCGTCAATGTTAAGGGCACTAAACAGCATGTGCACCTCGACATTCTTCATATTCGTTGGCTCTGGACGTGCAAAATAAGTACTACCAACGAGGCGTCCCCATAAGCGGAGGACGGGGTGATGTATGAGATGACATCTGAATCTCCAACCAACACCGCCTTTGTCCAGGCCGGTCAAACCCGTCCACAGATCTTCAGTACCGTCTCTTGGGTCATTCGGTGTGATGACTCCCTCCGACCGGCAGCCGAGGCTGTTGCCCCAGTCGGTTGGATACAAGCAGTGGTCTTCATTAAAAAGACGGAAGTTTACAGCCGGTTCTTCTTCATCATAGTAGAAACTTGACAGGAACTCCAATGTGAGACACCGGTACGTGTGCTCACGCATTTTGTATAGTCCTTCACACCCCGACCTTTTCAACAGTTTCTTCATCCCCTTCTTGAGGCCAAGTGCCTCTAATGTTTCCAAACAAACGAACCGCGTTGCGATCATTTGTCTTCCCATAAGTTCTGCAAACTTTTCTTTTTGTTCATTATCGGCGAAGATGATATGACCATAGCCATTGTTGTCCAGAACCGCGTCCAGATTCGACCTAAAAGTAGCACTTCTTCTCGTTTTCGACATTATCTGAAACCAGACACGAACAAACAAAATTGTTGATTTAATTTCAGGTGTCGATCAGCAGATTGAAAGATTGATCGGCAGTGGTATGATTTCTTTTGTTTTGTGAGTTCGTTGTTGTGTTTATGTGATGGAGTAAATGTCAAGTGTAGGCAATATATAGAGAAGTTAAGGAAGGGTGGGACGGTGCATGCATAAAGGAAAAACAAATGTGTGGATACAATAGCTTCTCCCTTCCCAAGAGTAACATGTGATCAAGAAGCTTTTATGATTAAAGCTTCCACACTCTGCCCAATGCACTAGACTCTTGTCTTTTTCCTTTTTCTGCAGGATTCCTTCAAAAGGCGGGCCAAATTTCTGGATTAAGCATGCAAGTGGTTCGGCCTTGAAGACCCCCGATCGGCAATGTCCAAGTTTTTTTTTTTTTTTTTCTTGTCAACTTGTTTCCCTGTTAAATTAAATAAAACAATGCAAAATAGAAATAAAAATTAGATATCTAAACTAATAATGTCTGATCCGGACTGCCTTCCGGTAGCGGGATTTTATGAAGGTCCCACCCGACCTATTTTCGATCAAGCATATAGTGGAGAAGCGGGGTCATTATAAATGACCTCCACTACACCAATTTCTTTCGGATCGCCACGATATAATTTGATTCGTTGAGCATTTACTTTGAATAATTCTCCATTATCTCCCTTTAACTCAACATATCCGAACCTAGACACTTCGGTCACCTCGAATGGACCGGTCCACCGTGATTTCAGCTTTCCAGGAAACACCTTTAACCTGGAGTTAAATAGTAGGACTTTATCACCTGCTTCAAATTCACGCGGCAAGATCAACTTGTCATGCAGCTTCTTGGTTCGCTCCTTGTACAAACGAGCACTCTCATAAGCACCAAATCTGAACTCATCGAGCTCATTTAGCTGCTGTAGTCTCAATTCTCCACTCAACTGCGGATCTAAGTTTAAAGATTTAATCGCCCACCATGCCTTGTGTTCCAGCTCCACAGGTAGGTGGCAGGACTTGCCATATACTAGCCTATAGGGGCTGGCACCGATCGGCGTCTTGTATGCTGTCCGGTAGGCCCATAGCGTATCATCCAATTTAGCACTCCAATCCTTTCTAGAAGTTGACACAACTTTTTCCAGGATAGTTTTAAGCTCCCGATTGGACACCTCAACCTGTCCACTAGTCTGTGGATGATAAGCGAGGCCTGTACGGTGGTTCACACCATATTTCAGAAACAAATCATCTAGCCGTCGCTCATGGAAATGCGATCCACCATCACTAATCACAGCTCTAGGAACACCGAATCGTGGAAAAATGATTGACTTGAAAAGCTTAATCACCGTTTTGGAATCGCATTTTGGAGAGGCAATGGCCTCAACCCACTTAGAAACATAGTCGACGGCTACAAGAATATACTCATTTCCATGTGATGAAGGAAATGGACCTTGTTAATCAATTCCCCATACGTCGAATATCTCAACCTCGAGGATCCCAGTTTGAGGCATCTCATGCCTCCTTGAAATATTACCCGTCCTCTGACACCGATCACATGAAAGGACAAAATCGCGACAATCCTTGAAAAGTGTTGGCCAATAAAACCCGCACTGATTAACTCGAGCCATAGTACGTGATGGACCATGATGTCCGGCATATGGTGAGGCATGACACTCCCTCAAGATAGCTTGCACTTCCCATTGAGGAATACATCTCCGAAATAGACCATCTGCACATTCCCTAAATAGGTAGGGATCATCCCAAAAATAGCGTCGTACGTCCGACAAGAACTTTTTCTTCTGCTGATAGGTCATATCCGGAGGCAGCTGCTTACCCACCAAATAATTTGCATAGTCTGCATACCATGGCTCACCAGTAGTATCTCGAACAGCCATCAGAGAGTCATCAGGGAAGTTGTCGTCGATCGGCAGGCCATCTTGTCGATCAGGGACAGGCTGAATTCTGGACAAATGGTCAGCAACTACGTTTTCAGCTCCCTTCTTGTCTTTGATTTCCAAATCGAACTCTTGCAGCAGTAAAATCCAACGGATCAGCCTTGGCTTAGCTTCATTCTTTGCTAACAAGTACTTCAAGGCTGCATGGTCCGTGTAAGCTATCACCTTGGAACCAAGCAAATAGGTCCGAAACTTTTCCAAGGCATAAACAATGGCAAGGAGCTCTTTCTCCGTGGTGGCATATTTTTTTTGGGCATTGTCTAGGGTCTTGCTCGCATAGTATATCGCGTGAAGTGCCTTATCCTTTCTTTGCCCAAGCACAGCTCCCAATGCAAAGTCGCTGGCGTCACACATTATCTCGAATGGCATGGACCAGTCCGGTGGTTGGATAATAGGAGCTGAGATCAAAGCTTCATGGATCCTGTTAAAAGCATCAAGACAAGCATCAGTGAAATCAAAAATAACATCTTTAAGGAGCAATTGGGTTAGTGGTTTAACAATCTTGGAAAAATCTTTAATAAAGCGTCTATAAA
>JAIUZE010015945.1:0-10541 GCA_022085475.1 Heliosperma pusillum | reverse complement strand
AACCAAATTAACTTATCTCAAATGTTTCATAAACATAATGCATTCTTAGTAATATAACAATTAAATTACTAAAAAGAATCTTATTTAATCATATTACAATAAGATATATTTCTCACTTACAATTTAAACTTGGTTCAATTTAAGGGATTAATTAATCTGTATCACTATACAATTAATTAATGTACATGATTATGGGATTGTCCTTTAGGTGTGACCTCAAGGGATCAACTGATCACCACCGTCATACGACAGTAACGTCAAACTCAATTGAGCCAATCGTTACCGATTTATGTTGACCAGTTGCCTATAATATTCATCATCCCTTTGTATTCTTATTATTGAGATTTAATTATGTGATCGCACTATTGTTGAGGACACTTACTCCAACAATCTCCCACTTGTCCGAGACAAGTGTGCGTCACAAATTCTCTTGTCCTATTACAAGATCTCCCACTCAATGCAAGGTGTCTTGCAGGTCGTCCTTGTATTTGATCATATCAAGAGTGGTTTCCTCGATCTGGAGAGTAACTGTCTGACCGGAATTATCTACCATAGATACCTTCCGAGCGTGGCCACGCATTTTCAGCTTACTCCTCCTCGAGTGGCCTTGAGATTTAAAACAACCCTGACAAGGGGTGGACAATTCCTATCGCACTATTCACTTTGCATAGCCACAGCTCATCATGACCCAAAATATGCCCATTTGACCCCAGTTACGAAGGTCGTAGAGCATAAATCAAAGTCACTCTGAAACTGTGCCACCTTAGGCAAACAGTCTTTAGTCAAAGAATTGACTCAAAAAGAATACTAGTAGCTCTTGCCACGACCAGGCTACAAGAATTGCCAGAATTCTATAAGCGGTCACTTCCCGACAGAGTGTCTCTTACAGTCTGTCTATGTGATTGATTGGTCATCCCTATGACCCTATGACACTTGAACTTGTCATCAATCGCACCATAATCTAGTCACTTCGAGATGTCACCTCATAAAAGTGACTAGGGGCCAATGCTATGTTAAATCAGTCCATTTTAATGGAGTCCAAAATTGTCTCTACAATCCATTTGGATATAACAAAGCACAAAACAAGTTTTTAAAAAACTCAAACGATAAATGTGATTATCATATATGAACAATCAACACAATGTTATTGCTTCATATCATATAATCTAAAGTTTATTTCGTCTATGACAATTCACGACGATCTTATTAAATGCAATAAAGGCTTGGGTAGTGAATATACCATATATTCATTTATTCCAACCTTGTGAGTTACTTTTTCCTTCCATCCAACGTTATTCCTAATAACATGAATTCATCTATATACATTTCTAGTTCTCTATCTAGTGTTGGACTCTTTAACTTGAAAGATACTCCCACTTGTTATCATGATAACTGATAGGTATTTAGGTGAAGGGATCTACTATTAGTTCCTTTTAAACCACCTTATCCTCATCATAATGTACTAGGTCTCTATTTGTAGAATTTATAATGATTGACTCTTCAATCATTCTTTTAGTTATTCGCTTCTATTATAACAAAAGTACGCCTAAGATTTCGATAAATCCTTTTATAAGTTTGGAAATTTGGGTTTGTGTAACCCTTACCACATTGTCAAATTTTCTCTACCAAACACAAGAATGTATCCCTAGTTCTCCTCGAGAACTCTATGGATGTTCTTGTTGGCTATCCAATGACACTCATCTGGATTGATTTGTTATGGACTTGTCATGCTCCTAGCATACAATTCATTTAGGTATGTGCATGTTATGGCACACATGAGCGATATCATGTGATCAACAACTCTTAGGTTCAGTGGATGACTATGACCCTTTCATAGTGATCCCACTTTTATCAACATAAACAACCTATTTAACTTGTTGAATAGATTAAGGATCTTATCGATATAAGATTCTTTATAAATGCCAAGCTAAAATCTTCTATTCCACAATATATTTTTATTTTAGCATACACTTTGCCCTCTTTCATCCAACATTAAAATCCAACCACTCCTTTCAAAAAGGTAATATGAATATGTCACTCTTAATAAGTGAAACGTCATTTACGTGGAAAACAATTTCTCCCACTGAACTTCATGTCTTTACATGATGACTTAAACTCCCACTTAACTTCATGTCTATACATGACTTTAACTCCTACTGAATTTCATGTCTTTACATGACTTTAACTCCCACTGAATTTTATGTCTATACATGACTTTTCGACAATTCGAGTGAAACTCTTCTTATATCTTATAATAGAAAAGATCATCATAACCTCTAGGTAGATACATACAATAGGCTTGTGTCACGTACACATCCTATTCCAAATCCTTATTTGGACATGTGGTTTTGATGTGTATCTTGTACACACCTATTATGAGGTATTTCATTGATGATTTGGATCTAAGCATAGTTAAACATTAACTTAGCTTTTGTAGACATCTACATGTCTATCCATGCAACTAGAATTGGACAATTCCAAATAAAACATTTCCTTTGCATAGATTCCATATAGTTTCAAAAGTCTCTTTTAGAAAATCGAAATTCAAAATTTCTAGGTACTTCCACTTCATAGATCATAATCTTATTATATCTAGAACAATTTCTTTTGGTCTCGTCACTAGTCTAAGGATTCACCTAAGAACGCTTTCTTTTGGTCTCCTCACTAGTCTTGAGTTTAACCTAAGAACACTTTCTTTTGGTTTTCTCACTAGTTCCTAACTAGTTTTTCGTTGTGGCTTATTTTCGCCCACTCTATCTTTAGAAAAATACAACTATTTTCTTAAAAGATAGCCTTATGAGCCACAAACATTTTTGTACTCATACTCGTAAGGTAGGTAGAAGCATCACAACATGACCTCAAGTGATCTACTAAAGACTTCTTTGTAAAGACATCGAATCTTAGCTTCAACATAGACTATTTCTATAAGAGCTAAAGAGGTGAACTCATATTCATGTCATTTACTTTCTTTATAAGTGGTATGGCCAATTGTTTTGGTAGACTCCCTACTTTGAGTTCAATAACTCAATTTTGACTTAGCAATTGATCTTTCAAAGTGATAATCGAATTCTTAACCTTTTTATTATAATGATCCCATCATCATAATGTTAATATGATCAATTTTAGTCGATACAATTTATGTTATTTGTGCAAGTATAGTATGATGACAAGTTTTTAGAACTAAAAAGTTTCAACAAACCGAATGACTTGGGTTGAGAACCAAGTCACTAAATCCAATTACAACCAATGTCAATAAAAGGAATTAAACAAATTTCCATGTCAAACAAGGAAATTATAAAAGTTCTAAAAACAATATCTCAAAATACATCCCAAAATTTTGACAATTCAAAATGAGACAAAGCTTCCATAGGTCTTCAATCATGGGTAGCTACCTTAGCTTCCCTTGAAGAGCTTTCTTAGGCTTGCTTGTCCTTGCCTTTATCTTTGCTAGGATGCCCTAATTACAATTAAATAGGGTAAGAATCACAACTTGTATCTTATACCAAAGTTGAGATCATTACATAAACGAAAAAGGGATAAATTACCAACTGAAACATCTTTCCAGTTTTGATATCTCCTAGATATTTAGTGCAATTCCTCTTCCAATGCCCTATGCCATTACAATAATGGGCATGGGAGGGCTATTCTCAATAGCTTTACCCTTTCCTTTGAAAGTGGAGGGCATCTTCCCTTTACTACCACATTTCTTGAACTTCCCCTTACTATTTTATATCCTTGGAGGTGCTAACATTTAGTCTCATGTCTCTCTCAGCTTGCACAAGCATCTTGTGCAATTCATGAAGAAAGGTTTCTCATGTTATGCATATTGTAATTTACCCTAAACTTCACATATGCTTTTATTTTCCCCAAGGAATGTTAGACTCGGTCGATAACGAGTTGTTCGGGAATGGTCACCCCTTGAAATTTAAGAGTCTCGACATGCTCAATCAATTTGAGTACATGAGGGCTAACTTTTGGCCCTCCTTTTTGGTTCATGTCGAATAATGTGGAAACCGTCTTATATTGTAAGATCCTAGGAGCTTGTGAAAAACATGATCATAAGCTAGGCATAGATCTCATAGGCCGTGCTCATCTTATGGCACTCCTTTGGACATTGGCTTCCAATGAGAAGATCAAAACGTTTTTGATCACGGCGGACTCTTTGTGGCTAGCCTCATAGGCTCGCCTTGCGTGGCGGTTGACCTTTCATTAGGTGTGGTGGGAGAGGACTTGGCAAGGTAACGAAACCTGTCGTCACCCGCCGCGACCAAGCGGAGTTGCATATCCCAATTGGTAAAATTAGCGCCATTCTTTTCTAACTTGCATCGATCCATGAAGGATCGAAGCCATGAGACATTCGTGAGAATTTGAAGCATAGGTGGTGGTGGATGAATTAGCATTTGCCATTGCGAATAAACAATTATGACTACAATTTTTAAAGACATAAAGGAAATGTCAACATTTATCATTTTAAATACTTGTAAACATTTTAAACAAGTTTTAACATTTAAATAGTGACCTCTACCCAACTATTATAAATGATTCCGAGATCCAACATCATATCAATTTGGGCACGGTAAGCCGATTCATCCCTCATTAACATAATTCGGTGGATTAACTCTTTAATCGATTCTACATTAGAACTCTCCGTCGATAATATTACATTAATATTTATCTTTAGCCCGGAACACATGCGGCTACGGTCGCGAATACTTCCGTTGAGCTCAATCCAAATTTCGAAATAATAACATTTATTACCCCACTTACCCAACGTAACAAGTTTAGCACCCCGGTGAGCCGAGCCTACTTCCTTGCGAAATTGGGATTCATGGGTTATACATTTGGTAAGGCTTGATCTCAATTATTTATTATGAGAGGTCTTGTCAATTTATAATCTATCATGTTAAAGTGAACTAAATCGATGAATTAACGATTATTTAAATTGACACGGTCGAATACTCGATAAATATGCATGTCATGTTATGGCGATTTGGCAATGCATGCAAACATATTAAATACAAATGCAAGCATAAAAATAAAACTCCTAGTATGGCCTTTCCTAGAATAGAAAATCATATAATCTATTACAAGTTCGGAAACCAACTCCTTTGGTCCCTTGAACTTCATAAGCACGCCTCCCTAGGTCACCGTCTCTTTCGGAACTCCTTTCCGAATGGCACCGTCTTTGGGAAACTCCGGTTTTACAATTAGTTACAAAATATATAATAAAATTACAATAATTTCCTATTATACATTTGTAAAATAAAATTATACAATAAAAGTGATTCGAGATCACATTTAAATTACAACCGAATCATATTCCCTTACATTTCGGGCAATATCGATTAAAACTAAGGCCATACAAGGAAAAATTACATAATTCCAAATTACATAAACCAAAATATGACATTCATAAATTGAAAATATGACATTCATAAATTGAAAATATGACATTCATAAATAAAATGCAGCATTATAATATGTACAAAACATGCTCATGTTAAATGCCAAATCGCACTAATTAACGGTTTATATCGAATATAACCCGGTTTTACGGAAATGTGTGATAATAACACTTTAAAATCACAAAACAATACTTAAATCATATTTAAGTCCAAGTTAATTATCCCAACTCATTTAGGCTTCAAAAATTAGTCATCACTCAATTTTTGACAATAATTCAACTTGTTGTTATATAATTGCTCATATTAGACTTTTAAAATCATATTTTAATCAAATAAATCCAAATTTAATTACAATAATTTCAAAATTCGAATTTAAAATTTTTGTACATTCTGGAACATTTCCATGACACTCATAATGTCAAAAATCATGGTTTAAAAATTTCGAATCGGTTTAGAGAAAAATGGTTGCGCTTTATCGGTGTTATCAAATAAAATACATAAAGCATGCAAAAATTAATCATATTAAATTTTCAACTTTAGATCTGAAATGTGGGACATTTATTCAACCAGGAAAAATTTTATCTTGACATTAAAAATATTTTAGCAATATTTTCTTAATTAGTCACTATTTATGCCATTTTTACATTAAAAATTCATAAATCATGCAAGACAAATCACATAAGTCTGAGATTTTCCAGTATGACCAGAAAACATGCATGTGACAACATATCAAAATTTCATCATCATATTCAAATCGGAAGTATATTTGCTAAATTAGTCACTATTTATGTCATTTTTACATTAAAAATCCATAAATCATGCTAGACAAATCACATCAGTCTGAAATTTTCCAGTCTGACAGGAAAATATGCATGTGACAACATAATAAAATTTCATTGTCATATTCAAAGCGAAAGTATTTTTAACCATTTGACCTTTATTTATTTCATTTTATCATATAAAAATCATAAATCATACGAAATACGTCCACTTCACACGAAATTTTACATACAGTAAGTAAAATGCATGTGTGATATTGTGTAAAAATTTCAAGGTCAGAAGATAAGTCTAACTATTTTTAGCATTTTAAACATCATTTTACTCATTAAAATGTAATAAAAATACTAAAAATCATATTTGAGCACTATAAAATTCCATAAATCATCAAAATGACCTAAAATCATATTAGGACCAGAATATATTGACATGCAAATAACTTTGTGATTTTATCTTATAAAACACAAATTACTAGTTTTCATTAAGTTACCATAACTCGAAAAAACTATAAATCGATTATGCATGCAACAACCTTGGCTCTTGATACCGCTTGTAAGTTTCTTAAAATCGATATTAGACACTTCTAATATCATAATACATTTAGTTTACTCTTAAACTAAATAAATCTTATGCATGCATAACAAAATATAAAGAAAAGAACCATTTCTTACATTGATTATATGGAAATGGGCACAATATTTGAACTCCTTTCAAATATTGATCTTGAGCTAGTAAGATGAGGATGAATTCCAAGTTTCAAATTAGAAACTCTCCAATTAGTTGCACCAAAGACTACCCTTAATCTCTACAAAATAATACTACACTAGTATTAAATGTAGTAACCCTTTAAAATGATCTAATAACTCTTAATACTACACTAGTATATTATTAGAGAATATGAACTCTCAGTATTATGTAAACTTCTTAAGTTTAGTGAGATGTTAGAGAGAAGAAGTGATTTTGCATCAAATGAATTATATGAGATGGTGTAGTATAAATAAGAGGAAAAACAAGCCCTATTTGGCTTGCTCAAAACCGGTCACACACACACACCCACATGGGTGGGGTGTTGTCATTTTCACATTGTTCTTAACAATGTTAGGTTGAGTGTATGGGTCATTGTAGTAATCATTTGTTCTAATTCTTAATTAGAATAAAATTACAAACTAAAAACTACCCACCATCACCACAAAACCGGTGTACCCATATAAAATGGGTGTCCATTTTATTTTTGCAATTTGTCATTTGTCACAAGTGTGACATGTGACATGTAACATGTAATTTTGCTTATAAATGTACATTTAACTAATTTAAATGCAATTTCATAACAAATTAATTAGACTTAACATTTTAAGTCACATTTTATAATTACATGTAAATAAAATGGGTCCTCTCATATTTGGTTAAAATAATCTACAACAATTTGTAATTATAATTACCCAAATTAACTTATCTCAAATGTTTCATAAACATAATGCATTCTTAGTAATATAACAATTAAATTTACTAAAAGAATTTATTTAATCAGATTACAATAAGATATATTTCTCATTACAATTTAACTTTGGTCAATTTAAGGGATTAATTAATCTGTATCGCTATACAATTATTAAGTAATGATTAGGGGATTGTCCTTTAGGTGTGACCTACAAGGGATCAACTGATCAACACCGCATACGGACAGAAAGTAAAAAAAACTCAATTGAGCCAATCGTGACCGATTTATGTGACCAGTTGACTATAATATTCATCATCCCTTTGTATCTTATTTGAGATTAATTATGTGATAGCACTATTGTTGAGGAATTTACTCCAACGTAAATACAGAATTTCCAAGACGAGGTGACATCTTATCCTCTTACGGTTCCAACGAATGGTCACAAGCCCAAAAAAAGCTAGTAACGAAGAAAATATGATCATTTTACGAAAAAGGGTCAGTGCAGGGAAACTGCACAAGTCACGACCGTGACTTGTACTTCACGACCGTGAAATGAGGTTTCACGACCGTGAAATGAGTTTCACGACCGTGAAACACTCTGTTATGCAAAGGTAAAACATGAGCCACTTTTTCACGACCGTGACTTGAGTCTCACGACCGTGACATGCCATCTCACGACCGTGAAACGAGTTTCACGACCGTGAAACGAGTCTAGACGGCTCCAATTGGTTCTAAACTCAACCATTATCAACTATTATCATAAATCATCATTTTACATATCAAATTCCATCAAACCACAAGTATCATCATCATCAATCATCAATTAACAACATTCATTAATCATAACATGATTCCTAAGCTTACTAATCGTATTCTAATACGATTTCTAGCATATAAAGCATGTAAACACGTAAATGATATCGAGTAACCCTTCACCGTTACCTTTAAGCGTCTCTACTAATCGTCAAGCTCCTCTTCAATAAGGTAGTAGTCTTTATCGGGATCTTGGAGGTCACCACCTACATAAAGATCATAAAAGATGAATGAAATTCACCTTGAGAAAGACGGAAAGATTGAAAAGCGAGAAAGACGATGATTTTAATATCAATAAGGATAGAGGAAGGTAAGGGGAGAAGAATGAGACGAACTTACGTGAATTCTATCGAGTAATGAACGAGCTAGGATGAATCAAAGATCGAAAAGTTATGGAGGCAAGGTTTCTTAAGGAAGAAGTAAAATTTGGTTTGTGTTTGATTTTGTGTTGAATGAAATTTAGGTTAAGGAGTAGTGTGAGTTGTGTAGGAGAAAAGTCAACAAAAAGTCAAAGACGGTTCAAAAGTCAAGAAAAGTCAAACTCGTCTTAAGACGGGATTTTCATGGAATATCGCGGAAATTCCAAATACGAACTCGGAAATTCTAAATTCGACTCGAAACATAAAATTCAAATTTAAAACTTAAAATTGCTGAAAAGATTTTGTAAAATATTTCTACTAGAAAAATAGGGTACATTTCCGGGTGTTACATTAACCAATTTTTCATTCAACACAAATCAAAATTACTTCTTCCTTAAGCAAAACCAAACCCTTGCCTCCATAATCTTTCCATTCTTAGAATCATCATAGCTCACTCGTTTCTTGCTTAAATTCACGTAAGTTCGTCTTATTCTTCCCCTCTTATCATCCTCTATCCGTATTGATAATAAAATTACCGTCTTTCTCGCTTTTCAAACTTTCTGTCTTTCTCAAGGTGAAATTAATTCATCTTTTATGATCTATTTGTAGGTGGTGACCTCCAAGATCCCGACAAAGACTATTTCCTAATTGAAGAGGAGCTTGACGAGTAGTGAAGACGCAATAAGGTAACGGTGAAGGTTTACTCGATATCATTTACGTGTTTTACTTGATTTCTAGGATAGAAACCGTATTTAGATTATGGTTAGTAAACTTATGACTTGTATTATTGTTGATGGATGTTGTTTATTGAGTATTCATATGAGAAGTGATGAATTAGAATGATAGTCGATAATTATTAAAAGTTGAACCTTGGTGAATTTGATGATTTTCGTGCATATGGACCCCAGCCGGTCGACCGGCAGCTGGTCAGACCACCGGCTGGGGCATTGGCTGTATTTTGTTACATTTTTACGTGATTTTGAAGTATGACTTGCGTCTCAGCCGGTCGACCGGCAGCTGGTCAGACCACCGGCTGAGACACCCCTACTTTTCCTTTGATTTTCCATAATGCCTTTGGTCCCAGCCGGTTGACCGGCAGCCGGTCCACCTAACCGGCTGGGACATGCTGTTGTTTCATGTTGATTTTTCGTATGATGCTTTGGCCTTAGCCGGTAGACCGGCAGCCGGTCCACCTGACCGGCTGGCACCTGCTGGACTTGGTTTGTATTTCTTGTTTACGATTTCATTTATAATAATTCCGATCGTTCGTTTATCGTATAATTTTACGTAGTGACTTTTAATATTCATGTTTTAGATATATGATATTTCATTCGCTTGTATCACATGTTTTGTGACGGTTTTTGGTATGTTCCACTTTGAGTCGGTTTTTACAAATGATACGGTTTGAGCACTATTTTGTCTTGTGCTTGTACTCTCATTCCCTTGGCTACCTTCTCGTTCGTAAGGCTGGAATGTCGGAAAGGAGAGGTATCCTACTGCTTTAATGCATGTGTTAGTGGGCATACGACGACGTTGTTGGGAGTTGAACGCTATGCGTTGATCGCCCCGGCCGTCAAATGTTGTGTACTTGCGAGGTGGTGTTATTTGCATTTAGCGTACCGCTTGTTATGAGGCTTGAGCTCTTTTCCGCCTCTTTCGTGAATTGATCTACCGAATTTGGGGTACTCGGCATTTTCTTTGTAAGACCGAGTCTTGGATGCGAAACGTTATCGCATGTCGAATCGGAAA
>JAIUZE010015942.1:0-13449 GCA_022085475.1 Heliosperma pusillum | reverse complement strand
GTTTTATTTTCTGGGCTGCAATTCAGAATAGGCTCCTTACTAAGGATAGATTGAACAGAATGGGGATGCTTGTGGACTCTGATTGTGATATATGTGGTACTGGAATGGAGACTCTGCAGCACGTACTGTATGACTGCATTTACAGTGTGCAGTGCTGCCAAATCCTGCAAAATAAACTTGGGGTTTCATTCAGATTAAATCAGCTGGTGGAGTGGCTGGATGCTGGTTGAGGAAGAACTAAGCTTCAAAGGAAGTACATTGGAGCTTGTCATATTGCACTTATTTACAAGATTTGGATGGTTCGAAATGAAGTGAGATTTAAGCATTGTATTAGACGTCCTTAGGATATAGTACAACAAGTCATGGAGGAGATTAATATTAGATTAGGCAAGATGAATGTGAACAAGCTTTCTACTAAGGAAATTGCTTGGCTTCATCATCTTAGATGAATTCTTTTGATGCATTTTAGTGCCTTATGTAATACTTGTTAAACATTGTACCATTTGAGCTTTCAATATAACTTACCTTTCCCCAAAAAAAAATAACAGGCGCAACGTGTGATGCGTCCTCTGGAAGATATTGATGGATCTAACCTCTTGAGCTGGGTTCTGTCTGTGAAGCTAGAATCGCAAGCAGTTAGTATTCCTTTGTGTATTTACGGTTTATTAATGATCTAAAAGTCGAATAAAGGTGATTTAATAGATTAAATTATACTAATTATATCAAAGACGAATCTAAAGATTTGATATTGTTGGATCTAACCTTTAAAGACACAATTTGATTTAAAAGACGAAAACCCACTAAAATTGATTATTAGCGATCTAAGGCAACACAAACTATCTAATTAGATTAAAAGACGATTTATAAGAAATAATAAAAAACTAATAAAGGCTTTGAAAAGGTTTGACATAAATCCGACATGAATCTTACATGATATGAAATAAAATACTAATAAAAATACAAAGGACGGGATTAAACACCCTCAGACTTACATGTTGACGAAACGAGATTAACTAAGTTGCGTTTTAGCGATAGATTGACTCGAATGTATGGAAAGTGCCCTCGAAAGAGGATAAAAAATTGATTAGTTAAATTAATTAAGTTGATTAAGTGTAGTTCGTCAAATTGGTAGGTCTATGCAATAACGTGACGGGAACCTAGAGGAATCTGAGCTTACGTGGTCGATTGATCAACCACGTAGATGTCAAAATGCTTAAAGCAAGGTCTGAAATGCAAAGAGAGAGAAAGAAGGGGCGGAACACTCGCGTTTCTTGAAAGTGAGCATGAACCTCTCCTTTTATAGGGAGAAATCTGAAGAGTTTTGGAATGACTCGAAGACGGAAAGAAATCTAGAAAATATTCCGGAAACAGGCAAAACAAGCCGGGGAAGAGGCGCAGCAGGCACTGCGACTCTTGGAAGAGGCACAACACCCGCTGCGTCATTTCCCAAGCAGTTTCTTACTTTGAAAGAAAGATTTCCGCGTTTCTTTATGGAATTGCGGTAGATTTCGAATTCTTTTCTAAATAAAATACGGATATATTTTACCGAGAAAGATAAGTTTTGAAATATTAAAATATCCGGAATATTCTCGAGCGTTCAGACACGGTTTTAAAAGACGGTTTATAGAAAATGAAGCGGTTTTTGACCCAGACTTCTAAATGGTTCTAATGATTGTCAAAACGACTGTACCGGCGCATAGATGATGACCAAGGGGTAGATACAAGGATTTGAGCTATCACTTGACAAAAAACTTATGAACTGTCATAAATCGTTTCGCGTACCAAACATGCGGCCCAATCATCACTGGGTGGTTGGCGGAAGGTTTAGAACTGAGGTATCTACAGAGCCCCCACTTTGAATGAGGCTTGGACAAGGTAAAAGTCAAAGTATAGCTATCACGTCAATCAAAGATTACAACCTGACGACTATGGCGATGCGAGGCGGTTCACGGGGTCTAAACCCAGGACATGTCGTTGGGAACATTTTAAAGTCCGTCGACTGTCGGGGAGGGTGGTTGAAAGTCCATTAGACTACGTACGAAATCTCGCCAGTCATAAGAAGGAGTCATACCTGAGGCATCTTCTTACTTGGACTGAGGTTGCATCGTGAGCCTCGCCAGCCGTCGAGTGGGGTGTGTAATGAGGCTCGCCAGCCGTTGGGGATAAGGCGCGTAATGAGGCTTGCCAGCCGCTGGGGATAGTATCATGCGCGAGAATTGGCTTGTCTCTGTATCCAAGTGAACTCTCGCGGGGGAAACATATGTTGAAACTTGATATGCGGAAGATTCCGTCACGATTGAATCATTCCGAGAATTTGCTCGGTTTTGGCGAACAAATATATTGATAAAAGGTGGGCCCACAGATTGTATTTCCGGAAAGATGGGACTCTGCTGAAGTGATGTGACGGTTTTGAAGCCTGCCGAAGCACGGGTCTTGAAAAAGAACCAAATTATGAAAAATAGAAGTCGGAGAAAAGGCGCATAAGTTTCGTGCCCACAAGTAACGAACTAGTAACCAATTTTCAAATTCAAGCGAAACAATCCTGGGGAAAGGGCGCTGTAAGAGCTGCGACCTTTGGAAGAGGCGCAGCTATTGCTGCATTTCTTCCCGAGCTTTTCCCTGTCTGATAAAGACGCGATCAGACGAAGGCTATATCATTCATTCGAAAATCATAAAACTCGAACAATTCTCTCAAAAGTCATCCAAACTTGCAAAAATCTTGATCAAATTACTCCATAAGCTATGACAAACCGAGCTATGCATTCCAATCTCGCTTTAATCGTTTATATTTGATTGATTTTGATTTTGAAATTAGGGTTCCCTTCCTCGAATAACTCGAAAATTAGGGATTCTTGCTCCATTTAATTTGTATGGTAGAAATGGACTTTAGAAATGAACAATTGGCCTTGTTAGGAACATAGGCATTTATTCATTTTTTGTTTTTGTCGAGTTTTGAATATATGAGACGGATACTCACAGAATCGGAAACCGCTTCGAAACCCCCTTAGGGTAGCTCATTCCAGATGAAACTTGGTATTATGGAACCCTTGTGTAATGGGTAAACTTGTTGTAGCATTAGATTTTCAGTTTGCGATGGTCTCTGCAGGACGCTTTTCTAGGGCATAACCGCCATTATAGAGAAATGCTGTCGAATTTTTGACTCAAACCCAATGGATAGGCTTTGAATTTAGACTTGACTTGACCCAACCCTCTGTGTGTAGTCGGGTTTTTGAAGGAAAGGACAAAGATGATCAGAAAACTTCTTGGAAATGACTTGAAACGTCTTAAAATATACTTGACATTGTTTGAAACCGCTGAGGATTTGCATGAAATGTTTCACACGTTTGAAATGTGCAGGTGACATTCCTTCTGCGTCCGCGGGAGTTCCCTTGGAAATAGACCTTGAGCATTCTTCTAACCGTGTGGGAGAAGATGTTGGAGTAGGTGTCCTCCACAATAGTGCGTCACATAATAAATCTCTTTAAGGAATATAATTGGGATATTTATTGACTATATATTTATGATTAGTATGTTGATTAACGTAAATCAATAACGGTTGGCTGACTAGAGTTTAGCGTTATTGTCGTATGACGGCGGTGATCAACTGATCCCTTTCGGTCACACCTATAGGATAAGACCCAAATAGTAACTAATTATTTGTATATGATACAGTTGATTAGTCCATTACATATATTTGATATGTACGAGAGTTAATCATTAAAAAATGAGTTAGGAACTCAAATTCGATTAAGTTTATTTTTTAATTATGTAATAATTGACTAATAAATTTATATCTTATTTTAATATGATTAAATAAGATCTAACTTAGTAATTAATCGTTAAATTACTAAATTAGTTGAGGTTTTGAGATAGAGTTAATTAGTTAATTATATTTACAAGGAGTTGTAAAATAAATTAACTAAGCATTGTAGGATCCATTATATATTGATATAATGATAAAATATCACTTAAATGTTAAGTACATATTGTTTATTAAATTGTGTCATATAATTTTTTTATGATCAAATTAACACTTAATTATATAAGATAATTAAACATATGATTAATAAGTATTTTTGGGACAAATATCAAAAATCAAAATGCACAAATATGAGCCTAAAGTGGCCGGTCATGGTAGTTAAAGTGATGATAGTTGGTCTTGTTCATGCTAACAAGCAACTATGTGATTATGTCATATCATGCATTCCAAAATAATTACATACATTACCACACTCTACTACATTGCATGTAAATAAAATAACAAAAATAAGAGGCCATTTGGACATATGAGGGCCGGCCAAAATGGCTATAAAATGGACAATAGTTGTTCATTTTTCCACTACTTGATTTTGTGCTTAATTCACATATCTCTCTAAAATTTATCTTCTCACTAAAACTCTCACAATACTAATATTTACTAAGTATTACTAGAGTAGTAATATATACTAATAGTAATAGTATAATATCCATCTTATTATCTAGTTAATAATAAGGTTAGATTATTTGGGTAAGTCTTGGGTGCAACTTGAAGGAGGTCTTTTTATTTGAAGATTGTTGGAGGATCATTTCCTATATTAGCTCAAGAATAATAAGAAGAAGTTCTTATTGTGCCCAATTATTTCCATTATCAATGTGAGGAAATTTCATCTTTTATATAATGTCTTTATATTTGCATGCATGTTACATAGATCATTAAACACTAAATTAACAAGTAATTTAGTAACAAATTAGAGGAGTCTAATTAAGGTCTATGGACTTTCATGTGGTATCAGAGCTAGCTTGTTGCATGCATGTTCATTTTGGGCATTTTTATTAAAAGTTATAAGATAACTAATAAATCAAAAACATTGAGTAAAAATATGATTTGGACGAAAATATTTGGTGAATGTATACCTACTGACCTTAAAATTGTTTTGGTCAAATTTCGTGATTTTAGGGAACAATTTGCTATTTATTTTGATTTTTCGCTTTTAAACCGAGTTAATATGCATATTTTATGTTAAAAGTTAACTAAAAATAGTTGCATGTTGATTCTAGCCATGAAATTTTAATATGATCTCACATGCATGTCTTACATACTGTATGTAAAATTTAGTAATTTTTAATTAAGTATTGCATGTTTATTGATTTTTATAAGATAAAAGTCGATAATATGAGATTATAATGTTCATAAAACTGAAACGTCCTTTTATGGTCATGAAAGTTTTTGGTACATTTTACATTCTGATTTTTATCATCTTGGTGAAATTTCGTAATTTGTTTCACTGTTTTACAATATTTCATGGTTTTTTATTTGATAAAACCGTTAAATTAAAAGCTATTTGTTCATAAAATTAATTTAAATTTTTTGGGATAATATTTTTTATTTTTGGAGTTCCTGGAAACGTTCCAGAATGTAAAATTTTTTTGTTTCAAATGTTTATGATGTTTATATTTTATTTTGGGTTTATTTCATAAAAGTTATGATTAAACCGTTATATTTAGCAAATGAAATCAAATCGATCTAATTAATGACCAACAAAATTAGTAGGGACTAATTTTAAGTTCTAAAACAGTTTAGATAGTTTGTTTGAATTTAAATGAGATTTAAATGTTGATATTGATTTTTAATGGTTAAAAATCAATAAATCCCGTAAAATCGAGCTAGAATGAGCATGAATGTGTTTAGAGCGATTTTGGCATGATTGGTGAACCACCCGAAAAGTACCCTATTTCTATGAAAATATTTTACAAATAGTTTTCAGCCTGTTTAAGTTTTAAGTGACTTAATTGTTTCCCATTGAATTTTAAATTCCGAGTTTCGTATTTGGAATTTTTGAGAGATTCCATGAGAATCCCGTTTTTCAGTCAACTTTGACTTTCGTTGACTTTTTCCCGACTCGCCTTGTAAGTTTGAAGACCGAAATTTTATTTAAAAAAAGAATATTTTTAATTTATTTTTATTAAGATTTATTTAGATTTATCATAATTTAATATAATTATTTTGAATTTATTCGGAATTTAAAGAATAACTTTTACGGTTTAATCCCGAACATCATTTAACTATTCCCGAGTCATCGTAAATCCCGAAACAAACCCGAAACTCGACTTTGGCATGAGTCACACGCCCATGGCATCTTTTTCCACTCACAATTAGATCTTTTGATTGTTTCGATTAAACTAATACAAATATCTAAGATATTTGTTACTTTATCGATCCGTCAACGGAAATTACGCAAATCGCTCAAAAACAGATCCGACTACTACCCATTTCTCACGGCTCTTTCCCCTCTCTTAGGCCTTGATATTTTCATTTCTTTTGATTACAATAACATAATATCTTGATAATTGATTTAATTAACTTAATATTTAATCAATTACCGTAATATATTTATTTAAACCGAGTCAATTCCGTAACAACAATTTCAAAACCCGACTCGTTATTTTCCTCTATATTACACGTCTCACTCACCACATTACTCACTAACAACTTTTCATTTTACAATAAATCAAATTAAGATCTAATTAATCGTTCTTCATCGTTCTTCATTCGTTCTTCGTCGTTCTTCATTCGTTCTTCGTCGTTCTTGAGCAAAATCATCATAAAACTTTCATTTCTTAATTAAATCCGTCCTAACTTATATTTCTAGAATCTCCTCTTCGCTCTCCATCTTCAAGTACGTTTTAATTTCAAATCCGACAAAATCGTTTTCAACATTTAATTATGGAAAATCAAGTTTAAATTCTAATAATGTTTTTCTTGTCATTTCTTATAGGGGAAGATTTTGAAGACGAGTTTGGAGACTCGTAATTTTGGGTGAAGATTAGTAGACGGGTTTTTCTTTACTTCTTATTTTGGTGCTACTTGATTTTGCTAGCTAAGGTAACGATTCCGAGTTACTCGACGATTTAATGTTACATAGCCTTTGTTTCTTTTGTTTTTGGTTCATCTTTTGTTTTGTCCATGTTATTATGATTTATGGTTTTAGTAGTAACATGATAGGTAGTTATGATTTTATTATGTTGTATGAATTTATGACATGTTTAGTCTTCTTGACATATTTAAATGATTTGTTCATAATCATGATTTTTATAAGTATGATGGTTAAATTGGTTGTTAAAATGGTTGTTGGTTAATTAAAAACATGTTGGAATTAATTTGGTGTTTGATGTTGGTGGAACCGTGGAGTATGGCTGAAAAACCAGCCCAAACCAGCCCAAAATCAGGCCGGTTCAGGCCGGTTCAGGCCAGGTCCAGGCCGGTCTGGGTTGGTCCATGGTGGGTCCTTGGGGATTGTGTCGATGTTTGATTGTTTTGTTGTTGTTTTGACGGGTTTTAAATATGTTAAGCATGCGGGAAAATATTATGAAACGGTTTTAGAATTTTTAATCAAAACAGCCCAAACCAGGCCCGTGGGCCCAGTCCAGGTCCGGTTTGGTCTCGGCCCAAAATCAGCCCGTGGGTCCCTCTTTGGACTTGTGACGGTTTTTGAGTTTATCGTTATTTTATCGTGTTTTGTAATATTTGGCAAGTGGGAAATGTTAATAAGTAAAATATTTAATTAAAAAGGTTTTTCATAAAATTATTATTTCTCACATGTTAGACATTATAATACGAGATTATAGTTAAATTTAATATCCTTTAAGTCAAGCGGGTTTTAGTAAGATTTAATAATTCACATGTTAGAAGTTTTAATAAAATAACATGTAATGAATATGTTGATTTTTATGTCTAAGTCTAATTGGTAAGACTCTGTTTCTAGCCGGTTTGACCAAACGGGTTTGGTCAAACTAAGATCTAGTCAGCCCCGTTTTGACTGATGACCCGTCGCGGGACTCGGGTCGGGGATTTGTCTTCAAGTAAGGTTTTATTTTATTAATGAATGAGCCTTAGTAGATAGGAGGCGATATGTTATTTGAATATGATTTTTAAGCGATTAGTCACATGATAGGAAGTTTTTCCCGTGACTGTTTGTTTGTATGATATATGTCGTGTTGACTAAGTACCCATAGAGAATTATGAGTATATGGCGTCTTGACCATTCTAATTCTAAATGAGTAACTTGGACCATGACATTGATAGGCCTTACTGTCTTTAACGAGTATATGTTCACCGTCGATAGCTTTTGTGTTCCGGCCTGGGGGGCTTATCTCCAAGTCGGAGCATGGCTGCCTAAGAGTTCCACTTTGGGAATGGAGCCAGCTTAAGTACTAGCCATCTCTGCTTAGGGGGTCGCCTAGTAGAGTTTCTCATGTACGGTTATGTCATGGGACGGGGAATGGAATAGCTGTTGTCGCTAGGTCTGATCAGTCTAGGACTATGATGTTTTCCTACCTTGTGGTATAGCCTCGAGTTACAGAAGTCTTCTATTGACTGTACTAGGAACTTATGCCTGTTTGTAGACGTATTGGTCTTTCATGTTTGTATGATTCTATGAGTTTTAGAAGGTGAGATGCAAGCCGGCTAAGATTGATAGAGTTTGGATTACCGATTGTTAACTGATTCACATGATTACGTGTTGATTAGGGTTTGAGTGTATCATGGCCATGTTAATGGTAACATCTGAGCTAGCATACCAGCTTCCCTACCTCGTGTTATAGTTTATTATCGGATTCACATGATAGCGTTCATATGCTAGGTTATATGTTAGTTAATTGTTTCATAACATGAAAAGCATATTGTTTATGTTAAAGTTTTGTATTTCCCGTATACATTGCTTTTATGTTATTCATGTTTAATTAAACTCGACATTTCGTGGCTGGGAGAACTCGGAGTTACTCCCCACTGACTGTGGCTTCCGTGTTTATATTTAATGCGGTAGAACAGGTGGTGAATGCATATTTGGGGTACATTGACGAGCTAGCGAGCGAAGTATTTACCTTGGACCTATATTCGGTTCTTAGATTGTATATTATTATACACTCGTTTTATTTCCGTATTTATACGGGAGATCTGTCTCCCGTCTTGTATATTTCTTTTGTAAAATATTGTTTCGTTTTGTAATGACCTGTTTATTTATGACACCCTTGTTTATGTATTTAAATTATTTTTTTCTTTTCCGCAAATTTGAGGGTGTCACAGTTGGTATCAGAGCTATTTTGCTCCCGACGCACGTTTGTGTACCCTTGCATAAATAACTTGACCTTAATAAATAATAAACTTGTGAGATAGAAGGGTAGGATGGGTAGATTAGGATTTATGTTGTAGTCTATGTGTTTATGCTAATTGTTAGGAGTAACTTAATTGGTTTTGTTTCTTATGAAGACGGTTGGACCTCGTGTAGAAGAGATCGTTGTTACTGCCAACCAGGTCCCTCCTCATAAAGAAGACAATTGCCAAGGAGGCTATGCTTGGGTGTCTAGCCAAATTGCTAGGAGCAATATTACGCCTTATGGTGGAATATGTGTTACCTAGAAGGAGTATCCTCTACCGAAGATTTGAAGATTTATAAAGCCTAATTGAAGTGAATTCTTTCTTCATCTGCGAATTCCCTCGTCCTTATAATATTATGCCCTCTTCTTTCTATCTAGGGGCTTCTTTCTCTTCCAACCTATTTACATTTTGGAAATTTCTCTTAATAGTCCCTCCATTATACCATTGGTATTCTTACCTTCCTCTTGTAACATTGGTATGGATGTCACCCCATTGGTATGCGGTATATTATTCTTAGTCGGAAGAACTTTGAATTTTGTGGAATATTAGTGTTTGTTAGAATGAACTTGTGATTTGAGGAAAATGTTATAGATCTAATTTCACACTATGGTGGTGAGAGTTGGTATCCTTGAGGAAGGTGTGATAAAATATGTTTAAAGATTTTAATGCTAGATGCTTGTCCTGAATTGTGTGTAAATAGTGCATGATATTCGATGGTGTAAGATCGAATGAGTTGGCTATGACTTCTTAACTCATTAGTAATTTAGTCTTTTGGAATTAGAAGTTTAGCATTGGTTTGAAGACCATGCTTATGATATGTCTATTTTGGAGTAAATAAGAAGTTTCGAATATGGTACCTAACCATCCTATTAAGCTAGTTCCGTGTTTGGATGATTACAAGGATTGAAGGACAAACTTAGGAAGAAACTCTCCTAGTGGTTTTAGACTATGAAAGCTTAATGATTGCAATATCGTTTAGAGGATCGAAATAATCTTAATAATAGTTGTAGTTGTGGTTAGAAAGTAGAGTGATTTTAATGTTACATGGGAATTTGTTGTCGTTAAATGTTGGACCCTAACAGGAATAAATACTTTGTGGAATTAGGAGTTGATGACACAACTTGAAGAATATCGACATAAGCGAAAACCGATGTATTAAGAGTTTGGAAGAGATAAATAAATTGATTTACGGTTGCATTGTTCTATGTTAGGCAAAAGTTAAGTGAAATAATATTGGTGTGACTAATCTCTTTGAGGTTTTGTTATTCAACTTTTGAGGATGGGAAGGTTAATTGTTAATAACTTAAGATAATGAATTTTGGAATAAATTGGATCAAAGGATTTCATAGTAAGTCTCCTTTACTTTGGGGTTGTTAGCGGCATTGTTTCCCTAATTATGAATATTTTGATGGTGATTTCCAATAATAGTTTCGATGGATTTTAGAAGATGTTAATTGAATGGGAATAATTGGGAATTTCTACTCGATGTGGCATGCTTATGAAATATTTTGGTAGGAATCCGATGATTGAAATGTTGAGGATATATTGCACTCCCTTGAAGACTAGTTTACTTGTACAGTTAATATTGTCGAGTTACTATCGACATTAGAATTTTCATAGAGGGAAGATAGTATTGGGATTCACCCTTCGTTTTTCTTTATTCTTTCCTTCTTTCTTTCTTCTTTCTATTCGATCTATTCTTTCGAATATTCAGTTCCTTCTATCGAGTATCATTTCTCTTAGATATATTACTATAAGCTTTAGTTAGAAATTTTAGGAATAGATAATAGAGTTATTATCCTTACTGTGAAGTTTTTGAATTAAAAGCTTTTAGAAATGTTTTATGATTTCAAGTATTGTACCGTCAAGGAGTGTTGAGACTTGTTATTGGAGACGTTCGATAACTAGTTTTCTCATTTATTGATGCGAAAATGTATATTTTTAAGTCTTTGACTTGGGACGTCGATGTTCTTAACGGCCGACGAGAACCTTCCGTTCCATTGATAAGATCCTATATGTATAGTACAAGTATATTTTTAACAGTTTTGAAATAAACCTACATATATGTTACGTTCCTTCTTCTAAGTTTCGAGGACGAAACTTTTTAAAAGGAGGGGTGATTGTAACAACCAGAAATATACCCGATTTTTCTAGTAAAAATATTTACGAACACTTTTCAGTAGAACTTAAGTTTTTAAAATAGGAATTTTTGTTTCGAGTCTTATTTTGAAATTCCGCGTTCGTATTTGGAATTTTTGAGGGATTCCATGAAAAGACCGTTTTTAGTCATCTTTGACTTTTCTTGACTTTTAAGTCGTCTTTGACTTTTCCTTGACTTTTTAAAGTCGTCATTGACTTTTTCTTGACTGTTAAGTCGTCCTAAACTTTTCTTGACTTTTAAGTCATCTTCGACTTTTCTCGACTTTTCAGTCAACTTTGACTTCCGTTGACTTTTCCCGACTCGTCTCATAAGTATGAAGACCGAAATTTTATTAAAAAAATAATATTTTTGATTTATTTTTATTTAGATTTATTAAGATTTTATCACATTAAATATAATTATTTTGAATTTATTCGGAATTTAAGATAACGTTTACGGTTTTAAACCGAACGTCATTTAACTATTCACGACTCATCGTAAATCCCGTAACAAACTCGAAACTCGACTTTGGCATGAGTCACGCGGCCATGTCATCGTTTTCCACTCACTTGAGATATTTTAATTGTTTCGATTGAACTAATACAAATATCTAAGATATTTGTAGCTTTATCGATCCGTCCGTTTAAATTACGCAAATCGCTCAAAATCAGACCCGATTCCTAACCATTTCACACGCCCCATGTCACCTATTTTTCACTCATGTTAGATCTTTTAATTAATATGATTAAACTAATAATAATATCTAAGATATTTGTAACTTTATCGGTCTGTCAACTTAAATTCCGCAATCGCTTAAAAACAGACCCGATTTGTCTTCATTTCTCACGTCTCTTTTGTCCTCTCTTTGACCTTGATATTTTCTTTCTTTTCATTTTAATAACATAATATCTTGATATTTAGTATAATTAACTTTATCGTTAATTATATTTAATCGATTACCGTAAAATAGTTATTAATCGCGAGTCAATTCCGTAACAATAATTTCAAAACCCGACATCCATCTTGGCCTATATTTACACGGCTCACACAACACTCCACTCACTAACAACTTTTCATTTTTCAACAAATCAAATAAAGATCAAAATATCGCTTTCTTTAATCGTTCTTCATTTGTTCTTCGTGTTCTTCAATTGTTCATCATCGTTCTTGAGCAAAACCTTCATAAAATCTTCATTTCTTAATTAACTCCGTCCTAACTTATATTTCTAGACTCTCCTCTTCGCTCCCCATTCACGTACGGTTTATTTCAATTCGGACAAAATAGCTTTTAACACTTAATTATGGAACATCATATTTTAAGTTCTAATAAGTTTTTCTGTCATGTTTTCTATAGGGGAAGATTTTGAAGACGAGTTTGGAGACTCGTATATTTAGGGTGACGATTAGTAGAAGGGTTTTTATTATATATACTTCTTATTATTTTGGTGCTAATTGTTTTGCTAGCTAAGGTAACAATTCCGTTTTACTCGACGAATAAATGTCACATAGCTTTTGTTTTTGGTTCATGTTATGGTTTTTATGGTTTTAGTTAGTAACTTAGCTTTAGCTTTTGTTTTCTTTAGTTTTTGGTTCATCTTTAGTTTTTGTTCATATGATTATGATTTTATGATTTTTAGTTAGTAACATGATAAGTGGTAAATTTTATTATGTTGTAGGAAATTTATAAATATGCTAGTGTTCTTGTTGTATTTTTATGATTTCTTCATGATGATGATTTTTGTATGTTGGATGGTTAAATTGGTTGTTAAAAATGGATGTTTGTTAATTAAACACATGTTAGAATTTAATTGGAGTGGTGGTTGTTGGACCGTGTTGGGTGGCCGGAAAATGGGGCTGAAAACCGAACCAGACCGGCCGGTTCAGGCCTGGTCAGACCGGTTCAGGCCGGTCCAGCCCGGTCTGGATTTGGTCCGGGGTTGGTCTTTGGTGGTTGTGTCGATGTTTGATTGTTATGTTGTTGTTTTGACGGGTTTTAATTAAGTTAAGCATGCGGGAAATAATTAAGAAACGGTTTTTGTAAAAAGTATAAAATCTGCCAAAACAGCCCATTTAGGCCGTGGGGCCCAGTTCAGGCCCATGTGGGGTCCGGCCCAACTCAGCCCGTGGGTCCCACTTTGGGACTTGTGACGGTTTTTGCGTTATCGTCATTTTATCG
>JAIUZE010015936.1:0-29728 GCA_022085475.1 Heliosperma pusillum | reverse complement strand
ATGGTCGAAGCATGGGCGACTGGGGCAAGGTTTCGCATGTAAAGACCATGAACTTGGGTGAAACCTTTTGCAACCAATCTAGCTTTATAAACATCATTAGGTTTGTCTATGCCACTTTTGATCTTATAGATCCACTTACACTGAAGAGGTCGTACCTCCTTAGGTAAATCAACCAAGTCCCATACTTGATTGTCGTACATAGAATCCATTTTCGGATTGCATAGCTCCTAGCCATAGCTTTGAGTCGGGACTAGAAGGCTGCTATTGTAGGTAGTCCAGGTTCATTACTGTTTCAAATAAGTACACATTATAGTCATCACCTTCCTCTCTAATACCAAGGTATCTATCATGTTGTATGACTAATTCTGCTTGACCTCCTAGGTTCCGAAGGAATAATTACCGTACCAGACTAAGAGGGAACGTTTTCCTCGTCGTCCTTTTCGGTTTGTGGCTCTTGGACTTCATCAAGTTCAAATTTTCTCCCACTCTGTCTTTTAGAAATAAAATCATTTTCTAAAAAGACTGCATCACGAGACACAAACACTTTGTCCTCTTGTTTATTGTAGAAGTAATAAGCACGTGATTCCTTTGGATATCCTACAAAAAGACATTTGTCAGATTTGGGTGCGAGTTTATCGTCAGACTTATTCTTAACAAAAGCCTCGCATCCCCAAATGCTCATAAATGACAAATAAGGAACTTTTCCTGTCCATATCTCATATGGAGTCTTGTTTGCCGCTTTAGTCGGGCTTCGATTTAGTGAAAATATTGCAGATAAGATAGCAAAACCCCAAAAATAATCAGGAAGCACTGTTAGACTCATCATAGATCGAACCATATCCATTGTGATACTATACCACATCTTATCAAGGTGGTAATCAAATTCATTGGTTCAAGTATTCACCACCACGATCGGATCGTAGGGTTTTAATCTTTTTATTCAATTGGTTTTCTACTTCATTTTGAAATTCTTTGAACTTTTCAAAAGCATCACTTTTATGCCTCATCAAGTAGACATATCCATATCTACTCAAGTCGTCGGTAAAAGTAATTAAGTAGTGATAACCACCTCTAGCTCGGATAGTCATTGGACCGCATACATCCGTGTGTATAAGTCCTAATACTTCACTTGCTCGTGTCCCTTTTCCCGTAAAAGGAGCACGAGTAATCTTGCCTAGAAGACAAGATTCGCATACGCCATAAGATTCGTAATCGAATGGTTTGAGTACTTTAGATGAAACAAGTCTTTTTATGCGTCGTTCGTTTATGTGCCCTAAACGACAATGCCAAAGGTATGATTGATTAGGTTCACCTGTTTTGAGTTTCTTGTTTTCTACATGATAGACCTCTTTTGCAATATCTAGAACATAAATAACTCCAATAGAAATGGCCTCGCCATAAACCATTTCATTAAAAGCAAAAGTACAACAGTTGTTCTTAATGCAAAAAGAAAATCCTTCCATGTCTAACACGGAAATGGAGATAATGTTCTTGGTAAGAGTTGGAACATAATAGCAATTATTTAAATACAACTCTAAACCATGAGGCAAAAGAAGAACGTAGGTGCCCACGGAAACTGCGGCTACCTTAGCTCCATTTCCCATGCGTAGGTCCACGTCACCCTTGGCTAGTGCTTGCACGTCCCTCAGCCCCTGTACATGATTACAAAGGTGAGAACCACAACCGGTATCAAATACCCAAGAAGAGGTACTAGCAAAGTTAATATCTATCATATAGAGTGATGACAGAATTTTACCTGACGTTGTCACACAACCGTCTTTCTTGTCTTTCAAGTACTTGGGGCAATTGCGTTTCCAATGCCCTTTGCCATTACAATAATAGCAATCCGCCTCCGCGTGTTTGTTGACCTTGGGCTTGGCCTTATAAAAGACCTTGGCCTTTCCCTTGCCGGATTTCTTGAAAAGAATCTTACCCTTTCCCTTGTCTTTCCTCACCCCAAGGTTCATGTTCTTCATTTTCATGAACACAACATCCTTGGGTTCACTCCCACTAGCCTCCATGTCCCTCTCCGCTTGGGTGAGGAGTCATGGAGTTCATGGAAACTCTTGTCCATGCCATTCATGTTATAGTTCACCCTAAATTGGGTGAACTTAGGTGAGAGTGAATGAAGGATCTTACCCACAACCAAATTCTTCGGAATTTTGCACCCTAGACGCTCTAAGGTGACCGCGTAGTCAACCATTTTGAGCACGTGTGGGCCAACTTTTTGGCCCCTTTGAAGCTTAGTGTCAAAGAATTTCGTAATCGCCTCATATTGAACAAATTGAGGGGCTTGCGAAAACATTGAAGTGATCCTCGTGAATATCGCATATGCATTGAGAGAGATCAATTGGAGTTTGAGTTTGGGTGAGATTGACCAAATCAAGACATTCTTGACGTCATTAGCAACCTTCAAATAAAGGTCATACTCGGCCCGAACCACCGCGGACGATCTAGGCGCGGGTTCGGTGGGGGGCTCTTCGACCAAGTAGCGAAGCACGTTATCGGATAACGCGGCGCTCTTGATCGTTGATTCCCATTCAACGAAGTTACTTCCGTCATCCTTAAGGACACACTTGTCCATGACGGACCTCAACCATGAGTCTTTACCCAAGGATGCAACGATTGATGATGTTGACATTATGCGAATATGGTAACTACAACAAAAAGAAATATATAAACATTCATTGTTAATTTACTTGAAAAACATTTTAACAAGTTTAGCATTCATATAATGACCTCTCACTAAATTATATAAATGATTCCAAAACCCATCAATAAATAAAAATAATCATCGCATGCTACTTTTATTTAGAAATGGTAAGTCTTTACGTGACTAATTCTACCGTTAGAACTCTTGGTTGACGGATTTCAACTAAATCCATCTCCTAGTCCCAAGATAACGCTTATCTCGTTGAGTCCAATCCAATTTTAGCTTGTGATCGTATCACCCTACTTACCCGAGGTAAAAAGGGACCCACGAGCGTGGTAGCCCTAATGAACACGGGATTCATAGGTGTTATTAATTGGTAAGGCTAATCTCAATTTTTTAAACATGTGAGAGATCTTGTCAATTTAGTTATTAATTCCCTATAAGTGAACTAAGTCGGTGAATTGTGAATAACGTTGAATTGACAATAACGGTAAATTAAATGCATGTGTGACGATTTTGGCATGAGCGGAAATAAAGCAAGCAATCAAGCAACTATAAAATCTTAGTATGGCCACCTAGCTAATCAAAATTAACTAGATAGTTACAAATTCGGAAACCAACTCCTTTGGTCCCTTGCCTCTTCACTTGGAACACCTTCCAAAATGGCACCGTCTTTCGGGAGTCACCGGTCTTCATAAAAATAATTACAAATATACAACTATACAAATTCCTATTATACATTTATTCTATAAAATAAAATTATTAAATTATACAAACCGGCGATACGAGATCGCAATAAAATTACAACCAAACCGTTATTCCCTTACATTACGGGTAATAACGATTAAAAACAACTAGGCCATACTAGGTACAAAATTTGCATAAATTATTAAATAAATGACATTCATTCATTCAAACATAAATAAAATAAATTGCTGCAAAATTCATGCCAAAATCGTCCTAAGCACATTCATGCTCATTATAGCTCGATTTTTACGGGATTTATTGATTTTTAACCATTAAAAATCAATATCAACATTTAAATCACATTTAAATTCAAACTAATTACCTAAACTGATTTAGAACTCAAAATTAGTCACTACCAATTTTGTTGGTCATTAATTAGATTGATTTGATTTTATTTGCTAAATATTACGGTTTAATCATAACAATTATGAAATAAAACCAAAATAAAATATAAACATCATAAAATTTGAAACCAAAAATTTTGTACATTCTGGAAAAATTCCAGGAACTATAAAAATAAAAAAAACATTTGCTCAAAAAATTTAAATTAATTTTATGAACAAATAGCTTTGTATTTAATGGTTTTATCAAATAAAAACATTAGATATAGTAAAACAGTGAAACAAATTATGAAATTTCACCAAGAGTATCAAAATAAGAATGTTAAATGTAAAAAAAAATTTCAAGACCAGAAAAGGATTTTTCAATTTTATGAACATTATAATCTCATATTATCGACTTTTATCGTATAACAAAATCAATGTACATGAATACCATAAGTAAAAGTCAATGAATTTTACATACAATATGGAGACATGCATGTGAGATCATATTAAAATTTCATGGTCAGAATCAACATGCAACTATTTTTAGTTAACTTTTAACTCATAAAATGCATGTTAACTCGGTTTAAACGCCAAAAATCAAAATAAATAGCAAATTAATCCCTAAAATCACGAAATTTGACCACAAACATTTTGAGGTCAGTAGGTATACATGCACCAAAAATTTTCGTCATAATCGTATTTTAACTCAAAATCTTTGATTTATTAGTTATCTTATAACTTTAATAAAAAATGTCCAAAATGAACATGCATGCTACAAGCTAGCTCTGATACCAATTGCAAGTCCATAGACCTTAATTAGACTCCTCTAATTAGTTGCAATTCTGTTCATTTAGTATTTTAATGACTATCTATGTAACCTGGCATGCAAATATAAGACATTTATATAGAAAGAAATTTCCTCACATTGAATATGGGGGGAAATAGAAGGGCACAACAGAATCCTTCTTGTTTTGTTCTATTGAGCTATAATATGGATGAACACAATACTCTCCAAGTAGAAGATCCCTTCTAAGTTGCACCAAGGATTACACCAAATAATCTACCCTTATTATTAACTAGATAATAAGATAGATATTATTTTACTAATATTATGACTATATTACTACACTAGTAATACTTAGTAAATATTAGTGTTTGAGAGTTTTAGTAAGAAGATGAGGTTTTTGAGAGAAGTAAGAAAACAAGCACAAAATGAAGTAGTAAAAAAAATGAACACAATTGCTCATTTTATAGGCCATTTGGCCGGACCATGTAGTCCAATTTTGGACTCTTATTTTGCATAATTTGATCACATGCATTGGAGTGGAGTGTTGTAGAAAAGATGATGATTGTTTTAAACTTGTTATGTCACTTTCAAAAGCTAACTAAAGAGTTACAACAAGAACAAAATCATCACCCTTGTAACAACATCATAACCGGCCACTTTTGGTTTAGTTAGGTCCATTTTGATTTTTGATATATGTCTCACAAATACTTATTGATCATATGGTTAATTATCTTGTATAATTAAGTGTTAATTTGATCATATAACAACTATATGACTCAATTAAATAAATAATATGTACTTAACATTTTAAGTAATATTTTACCATTATATCAATATATAATGGGTCCCACAATGCTTGGTTAATTTATTTTACAACTCCTTGTAAATATAATTAACTAATTACCTCTATCTCAAAAACTCAACTAATTTAGTAATTTAACGATTAATTACTAAGTTAAATCTTATTTAATCGTATTAAAATAAGATATAAATTTATTAGTCAATTATCGCATAATTGAAAAATAAGTTTAATCGAATTTGAGTTATTAACTCAATTTCTAATAATTAACTCTCGTACATATCGAATATATGTAATGTACTAATTAACTGTATCGTATACAAATAATTAGTTACTATTTGGATTTCATCCTTTGGGTGTGACCGAAAGGGATCAGTTGATTACCGCCGTCAAACGACAATAACGTCAAACTCTAGTCAGCCAACCGTTATTGATTTACACTAATCAGCTGACTAATCATATATATAGTCAATAAATATCCCAATTATATTCCATAATAAGATTTATTATGTGGCGCACTTTTGTGGAGGACACCTACTCCAACACAGCGGTCAAGTAGAAATCTCAAACAGATAGTTGAAAACAATTCGTCAGAAAGTAGTCTCAAGATCTAGAACCGATTGGACTAATAAACTCGATGACACCTTATGGGCCTGTCATCTTCCTGCCGAGTTAGAATACAAAGCTTACTGGGCTATCAAAGAACTCAACTTAGACACTAAGCTTAGCGCTGATAGATGACTTTTGCAACTCAATGAGCTAGAAGAATTTCGTTTGCAAGCTTATGAGAACTATAGGATCTACAAAGAGAAAACGAAGCGTTGACACGACAAGAGGATAATTAAAAAAGAATTTAATGTCGGTGACCAAGTACTTCTTTTCAACTCCCGTTTGAAAATTTTTCCGGGAAAACTTCGATCACGATGGTCTGGACCATTCACTGTCACATAGGTGAGCAAATACGGCTATGTGGAAATAATGGCTAGCAATGGTGAAAAATTCAAAGTCAATGGACACAGACTGAAACTCTACTATAGCAATTCTATCATCGGATGCTTAGATATTGTCTATATGGAGCGTCAATCCCCAACCCAATGATTTCATAGAAGAATTCGTCGAGCGAGACGTTAAACCAGCGCTTCTCGGGAGGCAACCCGTGTTTTCTTTTCTTTTTGCATTTTATTTTTGCTTTTCCCTTTTTCGTTGTTTTGTTAGATTTCTTTGCAGATGAAAGAGTTTTTGAAGAATATATAAAGACCTTCTTTGTCAAGTCCAAAAGACTAGCTTGGGGGAGTCCGCGCTCACTAGTAAGCTTCATTCTTCTTTCGTTTTTACCCTTCTTCCCATTAAGCATCTCGTAGCCTATTTAGTCTTTGTGCTCACATTGAGGACAATGTGATGTTTAGCTTGGGGGAGGGATTGCATTTTCCCATTTTGCATTTTAGTTGTTTATATTTTTCAAATTTTGAATAAGAAAAGAGAAAAAAATTGAAGAGAAAATTTTAAGATTTTGAACACAATTGAATGCTTTTCATGCTTTGCTTGCTTGTTTACTATGCTATCATGTTACCACTTCCCAAACTTAGAGCTTTCAAAAGATAATGATTCAATATTCATTAAATTTTGCATACATGGGGAAGTCTTGTACACAGTAGGCATGGAATGAATCTATAGATGAGTACGCTTGATCTTGACATTTGGCAAGTTACATATATTGTAAGGTAGAACCTCCTTAGACTGGTACATCCATACTCTGTCTCATTTAGGCGTGTGTAGTTCTCCTTGTGATATGTGTCATGTCAAAACGCATAAGTATGATTCTCATTTAATTTCTATAAGCATTGCATTCATGATTCACTATGATTTGAAGCCTTTTTCACTTTGAATTGCCCCTCAAAATAAGCCCCTTCATACAAATGTTTCACAAAAATAATAGCTACAAATAAAAACTGCCTACCTTTTGAGCTAGTAGCTAGACTATGGTGTATGGGTGCTCTTTTGAGAAGATTTTGTTCCTTAATGACAAAGTGAATTTGGAGAACGAAAAATATTCAAGAAGTGATGTTCAAAAGAAAAAAAATGGAAAAATCGAAAAGAAAAAATCGGAAAAAGAAAAAGAAAAAAAAAAGGAGAAGTTGTGAGTATCTGCTCAAAATGTCAAATCAATAGAAGGAGTTTACCCTTGTGTTTCGTGTGTAATAAGCCACTTGTTCAGTCTGGCTTCGTTTTTTCGTCTTCTAGGAATTAACCGAAAGTTTGGATTGAGTATTCATTTATCATTGGTCAGTTGCTAGCTCATTCTAACCTTCACATGACCATAACTATTTGTCCACCTTTCACCCATTTCCCAAAGCCTTCTTCATTTCTTTTTCGGCTTCTTTTCTATGTGCATTGTGATCTTTGACTTGTGTTTTGAATTGTTTACCATATTAGACTGCGGACACGTTTTCATAATACGTAGATAGGTGAGTGTCTCAAAAACATCTACACATAAAAAAATCACCTTTTACATGCAATGAGTGTTCGAGTGTGCCGTGAGAGTCCATTTGTCAAAAGATCATGCAAGAGCCGAAAATCTATAGTGAAATTCTTTGTGCTACGCCGTTATGTAAATCTCAGCCATGTTTATGTATCATTCTTCCCCACGTTGTTTTTGGGTTATGATTCATTATGTTTTCAAAGTTTTACGTTGAGATTTGTTTCTTGATGGTGTAGTAGCCAATGCTTGCAACCTTGTCCTGGTATTGTTTGTTATGTTTGCTTGAGGACAAGCAAAGGTTTAGCTTGGGGGAGTTTGATAAGTGAATATTTGTATGATTTTAACCCCCAATTTAGCTTGTTTTGTATGTCATTTGTGCTTTGTTAAGCCATTTTATGAGCTAATATCGTCTTCTAGGCGAATTCCTGCATTCTAACCTGTTTTGTAAGGAAAGTGACGTTTCTACGCCCTTTTTCCATATTCCCGAGCATTTGTGTAACACCCGCAAATGTACCCTATTTTTATAGTGCAAATATTTTACGGATACTTTTCAGCGAAATTTAGTTTTAGTTTAGAATTAAATTTTTCCGTGTCGAATTTAGAATTTCCGAGTCCGTATTTGGATTTTACTCGAGAAATTTTACTCGAGAAATTTAGAAATTTTTCCGTGTAACACCCGCAAATCCCGTCTTAAGTCGTCTTTGACTTTTTCTTGACTTTTTCCCTTATACTCCCTCATACTACCTCCTAACCTAATTCATACTCTCACAACTCAAACTTACTTCATCACTAGGAAAACCAAAGATTAAATTATATGAGATGTGAGAGTATGAATTAGGTTAGGAGTTGTGAGATGTAAAATGATCGTCTTAAGTCGGGTTTGTTGATAGGGTTTGATGTAAAATGATGATTTCTTCGCCTAACTGATCGATCTTCTGAGAACTGCGTAATTGTCTTTGCTTCTTCTTTCTTTTGAATTACTGAACCTTCTTGGAGTTCCTTTGACTTGGTCAAGCTCGCTTCACAAATCTTCGGGTTCTAGGCAAATGCTCGGAAATATAGAAAAAGGGCGTAGAAATGTCACTTTCCCTACAAACCTGGTTAAAACATGGAATTCGCCAAGAAGACGATATTAGCAAACAAAATGGCTTAACAAAGCACAAATGACATACAAAACCGAGCTAAATTGGGGATTAAAATCATACAAATATTCACTTATCAAACTCTCCCAAGCTAAACCCTTGCTTGTCCTCAAGCAAGCACAACAAACATAACTAGGACAAGGGTTGCGAGCATTGGCTACTACACCATCAAGAAACAAATCTCAACATAAAGCTTTTGGAAACATAATGAATCATAACCCAAAAACAATGTGGGCAAGAATGATACATAAACATGGCTAAGATTTACATAACGGCGTAGCACAAAGAATTTCACTATAGATTTTCGGCTCTTGCATGATCTTTTGACAGGTGGACTCTCACGGCACACTCGAACACTCATTGTATGTAAAAGGTGATTTCTTTATATGTAAATGTTTTTGAGACACTCACCTATCTACGACTCATGAAAATGTGTCCGCAGTCTAATATGGTAAACAATTTAAATTACAAGTCAAAGATCACAATGCACACAGAAAAGAAGCCGGAAGAATTGGAAGAAGGCTTTGGGAAATGGGTGAAAGGTGGACAAACAGTTATGGTTACTGTGAAGTTTTAAACGAGCTAGCAACTAACCAACGATAAATGGATACTCAATCCAAACTTACGATCAATTTCCCAGAAGACGGATAATGAAGCCAAAAGCAACAAATTGGCTTATTACACACGAAACACAAGGGTAAACTCCTTATGAAAATTGACTTGACACAAAGGTAAACTCCCCGGCAACGGCGCCAAAATTTGATCGGGCCTGTCGCAAGCCCGTGCAAAGATAATTACCCAGACTAGGCTAACAACAAATTAATGTAGTTAGGTAAGCAGGGGTCGATCCTCAGAGAGATGGTGTTTCCTATGGATTGTGAGATACTTGCAATTGGATTTTGTCTAAACGAGTATCTGGGTTTTGGGGTTTTGGATTCTAAATGAATAAAAAGCATAAACAAAATAAAAAGAAGATAAAAACAGATCAAAATGAAAATAATGAAATAAATTACGAATTAAAAATGATATAAAAGATCTAGGGAAATAGGTTCACACATGTAGGTTAACATATTGATGAAATTGGATTTGGAATAATGCAAATAATTCATTGTGAGTTCGTAAGAATGTTGTGTTCATTACAATCATAGACCAGATGGTCAAGCAGACTTTTAGGCGATTTACTAGGTCTGATCTACCATGTCATGCTTTGTCTATTCAATTTAGGTATTTCTACATTGGAAAAGAATTACATTTTAGTCAATGATTTTGGCCAGAAATCGTTAACCATCATTACAATCCAAACATGCATAGACACAACGTTTTAAAGGCACAATTTCTTTATCCAATTTTCATCGTTTAATTAACCTAAAATGGCTACCCCACACCCTAGAAAGGTGACTACTCACTCATAATAGTGTTTATATCTAGATTGATTTCAACAATTAAAACTAGGCTAGACATGTTTATTGATTTTTGATATTATAAGATAATAATAAAAATTCAAAATAAACGATCTAATGAAATAAAATGATTACAACGGTATTTAAATTGAATCTAAGACAACATGTAAAGAAAACAATGATCAAATAAAAAACATAAAGAACTTAAACAAAAGATAAAACAGAAATACCTACATGACGATCAAATAGCGATGATGATGAAATATAAATATCCAAATTGAAATTTCCTTGCATATCTTTGTCGATTCATGTATTACAATACTTGAATAATATAAAAGAACTAAGAACCAGAATTTTTATTATTTCTAAACTAGAAAAATAGGCATAAGAGAAGATGGAGATCTAAACATAAACGGAGAAATGTAAAAGACGATTTTTAAGGGAAAATGGAGGCTAGGGTTTCTAAGACTAATCTAGGGTTATGTAAAGAGAGAAGTGAGTAGAGGTGTATGCTGAAACACTCCTTATATAGGCTAGGTTTCGTGGGAAAGGGGTCATGCATTCATCACATAGGACAAAAAGGAGGAAGTCGAAGCATTTGTTCGGATCTGGAGACATACCCGATCGGGTTTACCACTTACCCGATCGGGTATGTGGTGTTCTTCACTCTTTGACTTTCGTTTCATCTCCCTTGGTGAATAACTTGACTTTCATTGACCCCATTGACCTTTTGAGTCGGGTTTGTTGATAGATTTTGATGTAAAATGATGATTTCTTCGGCTAACTGATAGATCTTCTGAGAACTGCGAAATCGTCTTTGCTTCTTCTTTCTTTTGAATTAGTGAACCTTCTTGGAGTGCCTTTGACTTGGTCAAGCTCGCTTCTCAAATCGTCGAGTTCTAGGCAAATGCTCGGAAATATAGAAAAAGGGCGTAGAAACGTCACTTTCCCTACAAAACAGGTTAAAACATGGAATTCGCCTAGAAGACGATATTAGCTCACAAAATGGCTTAACAAAGCACAAATGACATACAAAACCGAGCTAAATTGGCGATTAAAATCATACAAATATTCACTTATCAAACTCCCCCAAGCTAAACCCTTGCTTGTCCTCAAGCAAGCACAACAAACATAACTAGGACAAGGGTTGCGAGCATTGGCTACTACACCATCAAGAAACAAATCTCAACATAAATCTTTTGGAAACATAATTAATCATAACCCAAACACAACGTGGGCAAGAATGATACATAAACATGGCTGAGATTTACATAACGGCGTAGCACAAAGAATTTCACTATAGATTTTCGGCTCTTGCATGATCTTTTGACAAATGGACTCTCACGGCACACTCGAACACTCAATGTATGTAAAAAGGTGATTTCTTTATGTGTAAATGTTTTTGAGACACTCACCTATCTACGACTTATGAAAATGTGTCCGCAGTCTAATATGGTAAACAATTCAAATTACAAGTCAAAGATCACAATGCACACAGAAAAGAAGCCGGAAGAATAGGAAGAAGGCTTTGGGAGATGGGTGAAAGGTGGACAAACAGTTATGGTTATTGTGAAGTTTTAAACGAGCTAGCAACTAACCAATGATAAATGGATACTCAATCCAAACTTTCGATCAATTTCCCAGAAGACGGATAACGAAGCCAAAAGCAACAAATTGGCTTATTACACACGAAACACAAGGGTAAACTCCTTCTAAAAATTGACTTGACACAAAGGTAAACTCCCCGGCAACGGCGCCAAAATTTGATCGGGCCTATCGCAAGCCCGTGCAAAGATAATTACCCAGACTAGGCTAACAACAAATTAACGTAGTTAGTTAAGCAGGGGTCGATCCTCAGGGAGATGGTGTTTCCTATGGATTGTGAGATACTTGCAGTTGGATTTTGTCTAAACGAGTATCTGGGTTTTGGGGTTCTGGATTCTAAATTAATAAAAAGCATAAACAAAATAAAAAAAAGATAAAAACAGATCAAAATGAAAACAATGAAATAAATTACGAATTAACAATGATATAAAAGATCTAGGGAAATAGGTTCACACATGTAGGTTAACATATTGTAAAATTGGATTTGGAATAATGCAAATAATTCATTGTGAGTTCGTAAGAATGTTGTGTTCATTACAATCATAGACCAGATGGTCTAGCAGGCTTTTAGGCGAATTACTAGGTCTGATCTACCATGTCATGCTTTGTCTATTCAATTTACGTATTTCTACCTTGGAAAAGAATTACATTTTAGTCAATGATTTTGGCCAGAAATCGTTAACCATCATTACAATCCAAACATGCATAGACACAATGTTTTAAAGGCACAATTTCTTTATCCAATTTTCATCTTTTAATTAACCTAAAATGGCTACCCTACACCCTAGAAAGGTGACTACTCACTCATAATAGTATTTAGATCTAGATTGATTTCAACAATTAAAACTAGGCTAGACATGTTTATTGATTTTTGATATTATAAGATGATAATAAAAATTCTACATCAACGATCTAATGAAATAAAATGATTAAAATGGAATTTAAATTGAATCTAAGACAACATGTAAAGAAAACAATGATCAAATAAAAAAAAATAAAGAACTTAAACAAAAGATAAAACAGAAATACCTACATGACGATCAAATAGCGATAATGATGAAATATAAATATCCAAATAGAAATTTTCTTGCATATCTTTGACGATCCATGTATTACAATACTTGAATAATATAAAAGAACTAAGAACCAGAAGTTTTTATTATTTCTAAACTAGAAAAATAGGCATAAGAGAAGATGGAGATCTAAACATGAACGGAGAAATGTAAAAGACGATTTTTAAGGGAAAATGGAGGCTAGGGTTTCTAAGACTAATCTAGGGTTATGTAAAGAGAGAAGTGAGTAGAGATGTGTGCTGAAACACTCCTTATATAGGCTAGGTTTCGTGGGAAAGGGGTCATGCATTCATCACATAGGACAAAAAGGAGGAAGTCGAAGCATTTGCTCGGATCAGGAGACATACCCGATCGGGTTTACCACTTACCCGATCGGGTATGTGGTGTTCTTCACTCTTTGACTTTCGTTTCATCTCCCTTGGTGAATAACTTGACTTTCATTGACCCCATTGACCTTTTGAGTCGGGTTTGTTGATAGGGTTTGATGTAAAATGATGATTTCTTCGCCTAACTGATCGATCTTCTGACAACTGCGAAATCGTCTTTGCTTCTTCTTTCTTTTCAATTAGTGAACCTTCTTGGAGTGCCTTTGACTTGGTCAAGCTCGCTTCTCAAATCGTCGGGTTCTAGGCAAATGCTCGGAAATATAGAAAAAGGGCGTAGAAACGTCACTTTCCCTACAAAACAGGTTAAAACATGGAATTCGCCTAGAAGACGATATTAGCTCACAAAATGGCTTAACAAAGCACAAATGACATACAAAACCAAGCTAAATTGGGGATTAAAATCATACAAATATTCACTTATCAAACTCCCCCAAGCTAAACCCTTGCTTGTCCTCAAGCAAGCACAACAAACATAACTAGGACAAGGGTTGCGAGCATTGGCTACTACACCATCAAGAAACAAATCTCAACATAAAGCTTTTGGAAACATAATGAATCATAACCCAAAAACAACGTGGGCAAGAATGATACATAAACATGGCTGAGATTTACATAACGGCGTAGCACAAAGAATTTCACTATAGATTTTCGGCTCTTGCATGATCTTTTGACAGGTGGACTCTCACGGCACACTCAAACACTCATTGTATGTAAAAGGTGATTTCTTTATATGTAAATGTTTTTGAGACACATTCATTACATAACAGTTATGGTTACTGTGAAGTTTTGAACGAGCTAGCAACTAACCAATGATAAATGGATACTCAATCCAAACTTACGATCTATTTCCCAGAAGACGGATAACGAAACCAAAAGCAACAAATTGGCTTATTACACACGAAACACAAGGGTAAACTCCTTCTGAAAATTGACTTGACACAAAGGTAAACTCCCCGGCAACGGCGCCAAAATTTGATCGGGCCTGTCGCAAGCCCGTGCAAAGATAATTACCCAGACTAGGCTAACAACAAATTAATGTAGTTAGGTAAGCAGGGGTCGATCCTCAGGGAGATGGTGTTTCCTATGGATTGTGAGATACTTGCAGTTGGATTTTGTCTAAACGAGTATCTGGGTTTTGGGGTTCTGGATTCTAAATTAATAAAAAGCATAAACAAAATAAAAAAAAAGATAAAAACAGATCAAAATGAAAACAATGAAATAAATTACGAATTAACAATGATATAAAAGATCTAGGGAAATAGGTTCACACATGTAGGTTAACATATTGATGAAATTGGATTTGGAATAATGCAAATAATTCATTGTGAGTTCGTAAGAATGTTGTGTTCATTACAATCATAGACCAGATGGTCTAGCAGGCTTTTAGGCGATTTACTAGGTCTGATCTACCATGTCATGCTTTGTCTATTCAATTCACGTATTTCTACCTTGGAAAAGAATTCCATTTTAGTCAATGATTTTGGCCAGAAATCGTTAACTATCGTTACAATCCAAACATGCATAGACACAACGTTTTAAAGGCACAATTTCTTTATCCAATTTTCATCTTTTAATTAACCTAACATGGCTACCCTACACCCTAGAAAGGTGACTACTCACTCATAATAGTATTTAGATCTAGATTGATTTTAACAATTAAAACTAGGCTAGACATGTTTATTGATTTTTGATATTATAAGATGATAATAACAATTCTAAATCAACGATCTAATGAAATAAAATGATTACAGCGGTATTTAAATTGAATCTAAGACAACATGTAAAGAAAACAATGATCAAATAAAAAAAATAAAGAACTTAAACAAAAGATAAAACAGAAATACCTACATGACGATCAAATAGCGATAATGATGAAATATAAATATCCAAATAGAAATTTCCTTGCATATCTTTGACGATCCATGTATTACAATACTTGAATAATATAAAAGAACTAAGAACCAGAAGTTTTTATTATTTCTAAACTAGAAAAATAGGCATAAGAGAAGATGGAGATCTAAACATAAAAGGAGAAATGTAAAAGACGATTTTTAAGGGAAAATGGAGGCTAGGGTTTCTAAGACTAATCTAGGGTTATGTAAAGAGAGAAGTGAGTCGAGATGTGTGCTGAAACACTCCTTATATAGGCTAGGTTTCGTGGGGAAGGGGTCATGCATTCATCACATAGGACAAAAAGGAGGAAGTCGAAGCATTTGCTCGGATCAGGACATACCCGATCGGGTTTACCACTTACCCGATCGGGTATGTGGTGTTCTTCACTCTTTGACTTTCGTTTCATCTCCCTTGGTGAATAACTTGACTTTCATTGACCCCATTGACCTTTTGAGTCGGGTTTGTTGATAGGGTTTGATGTAAAATGATGATTTCTTCGCCTAACTGATCGATCTTCTGACAACTGCGAAATCGTCTTTGCTTCTTCTTTCTTTTGAATTAGTGAACCTTCTTGGAGTGCCTTTGACTTGGTCAAGCTCGCTTCTCAAATCGTCGGGTTCTAGGCAAATGCTCGGAAATATAGAAAAAGGGCGTAGAAACGTCACTTTCCCTACAAAACAGGTTAAAACATGGAATTCGCCTAGAAGACGATATTAGCTCACAAAATGGCTTAACAAAGCACAAATGACATACAAAACCGAGCTAAATTGGGGATTAAAATCATACAAATATTCATTTATCAAACTCCCCCAGGCTAAACCCTTGCTTGTCCTCAAGCAAGCACAACAAACATAACTAGGACAAGGGTTGCGAGCATTGGCTACTACACCATCAAGAAACAAATCTCAACATAAAGCTTTTGGAAACATAATGAATCATAACCCAAAAACAACGTGGGCAAGAATGATACATAAACATGGCTGAGATTTACATAACGGCGTAGCACAAAGAATTTCACTATAGATTTTCGGCTCTTGCATGATCTTTTGACAGGTGGACTCTCACGGCACACTCAAACACTCATTGTATGTAAAAGGTGATTTCTTTATATGTAAATGTTTTTGAGACATTCATTACATAACAGTTATGGTTACTGTGAAGTTTTGAACGAGCTAGCAACTAACCAATGATAAATGGATACTCAATCCAAACTTACGATCTATTTCCCAGAAGACGGATAACGAAACCAAAAGCAACAAATTGGCTTATTACACAGGAAACACAAGGGTAAACTCCTTCTGAAAATTGACTTGACACAAAGGTAAACTCCCCGGCAACGGCGCCAAAATTTGATCGGGCCTGTCGCAAGTTCGTGCAAAGATAATTACCCAGACTAGGCTAACAACAAATTAATGTAGTTAGGTAAGCAGGGGTCGATCCTCAGGGAGATGGTGTTTCCTATGGATTGTGAGATACTTGCAGTTGGATTTTGTCTAAACAAGTATCTGGGTTTTGGGGTTTTGGATTCTAAATTAATAAAAAGCATAAACAAAATAAAAAGAAGATAAAAACATATCAAAATGAAAACAATGAAATAAGTTACGAATTAACAATGATATAAAAGATCTTGGGAAATAGGTTCACACATGTAGGTTAACATATTGATGAAATTGGATTTGGAATAATGCAAATAATTCATTGTGAGTTCGTAAGAATGTTGTGTTCATTACAATCATAGACCAGATGGTCTAGCAGGCTTTTAGGTGATTTACTAGGTCTGATCTATAATGTCATGCTTTGTCTATTCAATTTACGTATTTCTACCTTGGAAAAGAATAACATTTTAGTCAATAATTTTGGCCAGAAATCGTTAACCATCATTACAATCCAAACATGCATAGACACAACGTTTTAAAGGCACAATTTCTTTATCCAATTTTCATCTTTTAATTAACCTAAAATGGCTACCCTACACCCTAGAAAGGTGACTACTCACTCATAATAGTATTTAGATCTAGATTGATTTCAACAATTAAAACTAGGCTAGACATGTTTATTGATTTTTGATATTATAAGATGATAATAAAAATTCTAAATCAACGATCTAATGAAATAAAATGATTAAAACGAAATTTAAATTGAATCTAAGACAACATGTGAAGAAAACCATGATCAAATAAAAAACATAAAGAACTTAAACAAAAGATAAAACAGAAATGCCTACATGACGATCAAATAGCGATAATGATGAAATATAAATATCCAAATAGAAATTTTCTTGCATATCTTTGACGATCCATGTATTACAATACTTGAATAATATAAAAGAACTAAGAACCAGAAGTTTTTATTATTTCTAAACTAGAAAAATAGGCATAAGAGAAGATGGAGATCTAAACATAAACGGTGAAATGTAAAAGACGATTTTTAAGGGAAAATGGAGGCTAGGGTGTAACACCCGGAAATGTACCCTATTTTTCTAGTAGAAATATTTTACGAAATCTTTTCAGTAATTTTAAGTTTTAATTTAGAATTTATTATTCCGAGTCGAATTTAGAATTTCCGAGTTCGTATTTGGAATTTCCGCGAGATTCCATGAGAATCCCGTCTTAAGGCGAGTTTGACTTTTTGTTGACTTTTACTCATACATACTCATACTCCCTCCTTAACCTATTTTCATTCACCCAAATTCAAACACAAAACCCTTTCTTCTTCCTTAAGAAACTTGCCACCCTCTTGATTTTCGATCTTTGAATCATCATAGCTCCTTCGTTACTTGATAGAATTCACGTAGGTTCGTCTCATTTTTCTCCCCTTACCTTCCTCTATCCGTATTGATATTAAAATCATCGTCTTTCTAGCTTTTCAATCTTTTCGTCTTTCTCAAGATGAATTTCATTCATCTTTTATGATCTATTTGTAGGTGGTGACCTCCAAGATCCCGACAAAGACTATTACCTTATTGAAGAGGAGCTTAACGATTAGTAGAGACGCTTAAAGGTAACGGTGAAGGGTTACTCGATATCATTTACGTGTTTTATGTGATTTCTAGGATAGAAACCGTGTTTAGATTATGGTTAGTAAACTTATGATTTGTATTATTGTTGATGGATGTTGTTTATTGAGTACTCACATGAGAATTGATGAATTAGAATGATAGTCGATAATTATCAAAAGTCGATCCTTGGTGAAACAAGGCATTTTCGAGTACATTAGACCCCAGCCGGTCGACCGGCAGCCGGTCGACCGGCAGCCGGTCAGACCACCGGCTGGGGCACCTGCTGTATATTTTGGCATTTTTACATGATTTTGGGATATGAGGTTGGGCTCAGCCGGTCGACCGGCAGCCCGTCAGACCACCGGCTGAGACACCCCTTTCCTTCCTTTGTTTTTCAATTGACCCTTTGGTCCCAGCCGGTTGACCGGCAGCCGGTTGACCTGACCGGCTGGGACACACTGACAATTCATGTTGATTTTCGTATTGACTTTTGGCCTGAGCTGGTGGACCGGCAGCCGGTCAGCCTGACCGGCTGGCACCTGCTGGAAGATGTTTGTAATTGTTGTTTACGGTTTTCATTTATAATATTTCTAATCGTTCGTTTATCGTATAATTTTACGTAGCGACTTATAATATTATTTCTTTGGATGTATGACATTTCACTCGCTTGTATCACACGTTTTGTGACGGTTTTTGGTATGTTTCCACTTTGAGTCGGTTTTTACAAATGATACGGTTTGAGCACTATTTTTTCTTGTGCTTTGTATTCTCATTCCCTTGGCTACCTTCCCATTCGTAAGGCTGGAATGTCGGAATGGAGAGGTATCCTACTGCTTAATTGCATGTGTAGTGGGCATACGACGACGTTGTTGGGAGTTGAACGCATGCGTTGATCGACCGCCGTCAAATGTTTGGTGTGTACTGCTGAGGTGTTGTGATTTGCATGTAGTGGGTCTGTCGGGGGGAGTCGTGTTAATGAGGCCTGAGCTTTTTCCGCTCTTCGTGAAGTGATCTACCGAATTTGGGGTACTCGGCGTTTTCTTTTGTAAGACCGGTCTTGGATGCGAAAACGTTTTATCGCATGTCGAATCGGAACACGTTATATTCCGAGATCCTGGCCAGGTTTAGACTAGGACCGGATATTTATTATCGTCGTGCTACCAGGAGGAAATTAGTCTACTTATACGAAATGTAGCAACGTGTATGAGTTCAGGGAAACGCTTTATCCCGTGGATGCCTTTTAATCATACATGCCATGTACACGATGCTAGTGCGTTTCATTTACCGTGAGAGATGTCGTCTTGTGTCGTCGTCTTTGAATGCGTGATTTCATGATATTGTTCATGGTCATTGCATGATTGGACACCGTCAATGTCTTGGTTCGTGAATGGATGATAATATGTTGGATTTGTTGTGATCATCGCTTAACTTGGCATGGTTTGTTTGTCGAGTCTCAATCTTATCAAACTTATACCGCTAACGGTGAGATGCAAGCCCTAGTGAGCGTATTCGGTTGCCTAAGAGTGTCTTCCCCGAGTCTTTGAATAACATGATGGATTCGGATTTGTTTTCCATATGCTCTTATCATTATTTATCGAATTGCCTATCTATTCTTATCGTAACTCACATGGATATCCATATATGTATGATTTTACTTTTGTATTTCCTTATATGTACGTTTAATGTGATATGGCTGGGAGAACCCGGAGTTACTCCCCACTGATTGTGGCGTTCATGTTTTTCATGAATGAACAGGTTGCTTGCATGGATGGCTTTTTGCTTTGACTATTTTGGGTTCGGGTGTGAGCTAGCGGGCGTTGTCCCTGGAAGTTTCACCTCTAGACGATTTTAGCTAGTTTTGCTAAACACTTGTTCTTTGCTAACATTTTAAGAGACCCCGTCTCTTTGTTGTATTCCCGTACTTAGTTTGTAATATTTTGACACTCCTCGTTTTATTTAACTTGTATGTATAAAAGTTTTTAAAACTACCTATTTCAGCTATATAATTCACATGCTTGTATGTTTTATATTTCCGCATTCGCGAGGGTTGTCACAGTTGGTATCAGAGCTTTGATTGCTCGCGACGCACACACGTGAACCCTAACTTAAACTACTTGACCTTGAAATAATAAATGAGAGATTGGGTAGAAGTTAAAGACTTTACCTGGTAGTCTATTTGTTTATGCTAATTGATAGGAGTAACTTAAATTGTTTTTGTTTCTTATGAAGATGGTTAGACCACGATTAGCTGAGAATGTTATGATGGAAGCTCTTACTCAAGTGCTGAAAAATCAGCAAGACGCCGCTCTAGCTAATGCCAACCAAGTTCCCCCTAGAAGGGAAGATAACTATCAAGGTGGCTATGCATGGGTGGCGGGACAAATTGCAAGGAGTAAGATCGTGCCATATGGTGGAGAGCCGGATCCGACGGAGTTATCCGATTGGTTCCGTGAGATGGAGAAACAATTCGATCTATACCAAGTCCGAGAAGAGGACAAGGTTAGGATCGCAAAGCACTATCTGGTGAGGGAAGCCGACATATGGTGGGCTATCACAAGTGCCACTGCTGTTCTTGAAGAGGACTTTAACTGGGCTTGCTTCAAAGCTCTTGTGGAGGGTAGGTTTTATCCTAAAGAGCTTAAACAGCAAAGGCTCAAGGAGTTCATAGACTTTAAACAAGGCAACCTATCAGCTCAAGAGTTTACTACGGAGTTTAATAAGCTCGCTCATTTTGCGCCAAGGCTTATCCGTGATGATAAAGATCGAGCTTTCTATTATCGTAACAAGTTGAATGCCGTTCTTCAAAGTAAAGTGAGAAGGGGTACCGCATCCTTTGGAGATCTTTATGATGATGCTTTGTGGGCTGAAAATTCAATGAAGGCTATTAGAGATGAAGCTTCAATGAATAATCCCTCTCCTTCTTATGCTCCTAGGCCGAATGCTTTTGGGAAGAGGCCGTTTATTCCGTCTCCTTCTAATTCTTATGCTAGTAAGAGGAGATTTAATCCTCCTTCCAATGCCTATTCAAGGAATCCTGCTCCTTTTATTCCTAGAGCTACTTCAAATGCGGCTCATAGGCCTTATGCTCCCCAAGCTCAAGGTCGTCTTTGTAGCGGTTGTAGACTTCCACTACACCCCGGTAGAACTTGTAACAACCGACCGTATGTGTGCTTCTTTTGTCAAAAGGGTGGTCATCGTTACGAGGATTGCCCCGACCGAAAGTTGCCTCCTCCTCCTAAACCTAAGGGTTCAATCTTTGTCATGAGTCGTGCTGAGGCCGATGCTCATCCCGAGATCATTACGGGTATGTTCTCAATCTTAGAGCAACCGTGTCTTATTTTATTTGATATCGGTGCTTCAATGTCTTTTGTGTCATCGACTTATGCTAATTAGTTATCAATCAAGCCTACATCTAGTGAGGATACTCCCATATCCTTACCATCCGGAGATATTATCTCTTGTTCAACCTTTTATCCAAATGTGCCTATATCTATTTCGGGTTTTATTTTTCCCGCAAATCTCTTTAAGTTTCCTCTAGGAGAGTTTGATATTATATTAGGTATAGATTGGTTAGCTATGTATCATGCTAGGTTCGAGTGTCGTGATCAATAGATTTTCTTAAAGAGTCCTTTAGGTGTTAGAATAACTTATAAGGGATCTCATCCCCGTAAAGGTGTGTCTTTAATTTCCGCTTTGAAGTTGGTAAGTATGGTTAGAAAAGGTCACCAAGCATTCTTGTGTGTTGTGACTTCTTCAAATACCTCTTTGCCAAGTATTGAAGATGTGCCTATTGTTCGAGAATTCATTGATGTATTCCCCGAAGATTTGCCCGGGATTCCTCCCGAGCGTGATGTTGAATTTTCTCTATTGATCTTGTTCCTGGTTCTGGTCCAATTGCCAAAGCTCCTTATCGTATGGCTCCGTCTGAATTGAAAGAATTAAGGAAGCAGTTGGATGATATGATTGAAAAGGGTTTTATTCGACCAAGTGCCTCTCCTTGGGGTGCTCCCGTTCTTTTTGTGAAGAAGAAGGATGGTTCTATGAGATTGTGCATTGATTATCGTGAATTGAATCGGATTACAATCAAGAATAGGTATCCTTTACCAAGAATTGAAGATTTGTTTGATCAATTAAAGGGTGCTTCTACTTTTTCAAAGATTGATTTGAGACCCGGTGGATTGCTACAACCGTTGGATATTCCGCTATGGAAGTGGGAATCTATTTCTATGGACTTTGTTATGGCTTTGCCGAGAACCGTTGGAGGTAAAGATGTCGTTTGGGTTGTGGTTGATCGATTGACCAAGTGTGCTAGATTTATTCCGATCAAAGAAACTTGGAGTTTGGATCGTTTAGCAAAAGCTTATGTTGATGAAATTGTTAGATACCATGGTGTTCCTATGAAGATTATATCCGACCGAGATCCGAGATTCTGTTCGAGATTTTGGAAAGCTTTGCAAGAGCCATGGGTAGTAAGTTGTTGATGAGTACTGCATTTCATGCCGCTACGGATGGTCAGACTGAGAGGACTATTCAGACTTTAGAAGACTTGCTTAGGGCTTGTGCTCTTGACTTTCAGTCTACTTCGGAAAAGAGTCTACCGTTGGTGGAGTTTTCTTACAACAACAGTTATCATGCATCTATCAAGATGGCTCCATATGAAGCTCTTTATGGAAGGAAATGTCGGAGTCCTATATGTTGGAATCAATTGAGTGACAATCGTGATTTATGCCCCGATGTTCTTGTTGAAACCATTGATAATGTGAAGGTCATTCGTGATAGAATGAAAGCCGCTCAAGACCGTCAAAAGTCTTATGCCGATATCCGAAGAAGGCCTTTAGAATTTGAAGTTGGGGATAAAGTATTCTTGAAGTTATCTCCAATGAAGGGTGTTAAAAGGTTTGCTGTCAAGGGTAAATTGAGCCCGAAATACATTGGACCCTTTGATATTGTGAAAAGGATTGGTGTCGTTGCTTATAAGTTGGATTTGCCGCCGAATTTGGCTAAGGTTCATGGTGTATTCCATGTTTCTCAATTGAGAAAGTATGTAAGTGATCCAAGCCATGGCTTTCAAGTTGAATTGCCCGAGCTTGAACCGAATTTATCCTTTGAAGAGAAGCTGATTCGTATCCTAGATCGTAAGGATAGAAAGTTGAGAAGTAAAGTAGTTCCTTTGGTGAAAGTCTTGTGGAGAAGTGCGAATGTCGAAGAAGAGACTTGGGAAACCGAAGCTTCTATGCGTAGTAAATATCCGAGTCTATTCGAGTAAGGTATATTTTCTTTCCCTCAAGTTTCGAGGGCGAAACTTTTTAAAAGGTGGGGTGATTGTAACACCCGGAAATGTACCCTATTTTTCTAGTAGAAATATTTTACGAAATCTTTTCAGTAATTTTAAGTTTTAATTTAGAATTTATTATTCCGAGTCGAATTTAGAATTTCCGAGTTCGTATTTGGAATTTCCACGAGATTCCATGAGAATCCCGTCTTAAGGCGAGTTTGACTTTTTGTTGACTTTTACTCATACATACTCATACTCCCTCCTTAACCTATTTTCATTCACCCAAACTCACACACAAAACCCTTTCTTCTTCCTTAAGAAACTTGCCTCCCTCTTGATTTTCGATCTTTGAATCATCATAGCTCCTTCGTTACTTGATAGAATTCACGTAGGTTCGTCTCATTCTTCTCCCCTTACCTTCCTCTATCCGTATTGATATTAAAATCATCGTCTTTCTCGCTTTTCAATCTTTCCGTCTTTCTCAAGATGAATTTCATTCATCTTTTATGATCTATTTGTAGGTGGTGACCTCCAAGATCCTGACAAAGACTATTATCTTATTGAAGAGGAGCTTGACGATTAGTAGAGACGCTTAAAGGTAACGGTGAAGGGTTACTCGATATCATTTACGTGTTTTATGTGATTTCTAGGATAAAAACCGTGTTTAGATTATGGTTAGTAAACTTATGATTTGTATTATTGTTGATGGATGTTGTTTATTGAGTACTCACATGAGAATTGATGAATTAGAATGATAGTCGATAATTATCAAAAGTCGATCCTTGGTGAAACAAGGCATTTTCGAGTACATTAGACCCCAGCCAGTCGACCGGCAGCCGGTCAGACCACCGGCTGGGGCACCTGCTGTATATTTTGGCATTTTTACATGATTTTGGGATATGAGGTTGGGCTCAGCCGGTCGACCGGCAGCCCGTCAGACCACCGGCTGAGACACCCCTTTCCTTCCTTTGTTTTTCAATTGACCCTTTGGTCCCAGCCGGTTGACCTGACCGGCTGGGACACACTGACAATTCATGTTGATTTTCGTATTGACTATTGGCCTGAGCTGGTGGACCGGCAGCCGGTCAGCCTGACCGGCTGGCACCTGCAGGAAGATGTTTGTAATTGTTGTTTACGGTTTTCATTTATAATATTTCTAATCGTTCGTTTATCGTATAATTTTACGTAGCGACTTATAATATTATTTCTTTGGATGTATGACATTTCACTCGCTTGTATCACACGTTTTGTGACGGTTTTTGGTATGTTCCAACTTTGAGTCGGTTTTTACAAATGATACGGTTTGAGCACTACTTTGTCTTGTGCTCTGTACTCTCATTCCCTTGGCTAACTTTCCGTTCGTAAGGCTGGAATGTCGGAACGGAGAGGTATCCTACTGCTTAAATGCATGTGTTAGTGGGCATACGACGACGTTGTTGGGAGTTGAACGCTATGCGTTGATCGACCCGGCCGTCAAATGTTGTGTACTTGTGAGGTGGTGTTATTTGCATGTAGCGTACCGCTTTGTTATGAGGCTTGAGCTCTTTTCCGCCTCTTTCGTGAATTGATCTACCGAATTTGGGGTACCGTCGTCTATGATTACCGAGTCCTTGGATGCGAAAGCGTTTTCGCATGTCGAATCGGAACACGTTATTCCCGAGAGTCTGGCCAGGTTTAGACTAGGACCGTATTATTATCGTCGTCCTACCGGAGGAAATTAGTGAACATATACGAAATGTGATCGTGTATGCGTTACAGGGAAATGCTTATCCCGTGGATTCCTTTTAATCATACTTGCCATGTACACGATGCTAGTGCGTTTCATTTACCGTGAGAAAGGTCGTCGTTGTGTCGTTGTCTTTGAATGTGTGATTTCATGATTGTATTCATGGTCATTGCATGACTTGACACCGTCAAGGTCTTGGTTCGTGAATGGATGGTAATATGTTGGATATTATGTGATCATCGCATGACTTGACTTGTTTTGTCTGTCGAGTCTCAATCTTATCAATCTTATACCGCTAACGGTGAGATGTAAGCCCTAGTGAGCGTATTCGATTGCCTAAGAGTGTCTTTCCCGAGTCTTTGAATAACATGTTGGTTTCGGATTTGATTTCCACATGATCTTATCATTATATATATGATTGCCTATCTATTTTTATCGTAACTCACATGGATATATATATATATGCATGCTTTACTTTTGTATTTTCTTATATGTACGTTTGATGTGATATGGCTGGGAGAACCCGGAGTTACTCCCCACTGACTGTGGCGTTCATGTTTTTCATGAATGAACAGGTTGCTTGCATGGATTGACTTTTTGGATATGATAGTTTGGGGTTCGGGTGTGAGCTAGCGGGCGTTGTCCTTGGAAGATTTACCTCTAGACGATTTTAGCTTATTTGCTAAACACTTGATCTTTGTTAACATTTTGAGAGACTCCGTCTCTTTGTTATTTTTCGCACTTAGTTGTAATATTTTGACACTCCTCGTTTTATTTAACTTGCATGTATAAAAGTTTTTAAAACTACCTATTTCCGCTATATAATTCACATGCTTGTATGTTTTATATTTCCGCATTCGCGAGGGTTGTCACAGTTGGTATCAGAGCTTTATCGCTCCCGACGCACACACGTGAACCCTAAACTTAAACTACTTGACCTTGAAATAATAAATGAGAGATGGGTAGAAATTAAGGACTTTACTTGGTAGTGTTGGTGTACTTGATGGTTGTTAGGTTCTAACTTGTTTGTTGATTGTGTTGAGTGATGTTATGTTTGTTTGTATCTACCGTCTTAAGGTGGATCATTGTGTTACCTAGAAGAGGTATCCCCTACCGAAGATTTAAAGATTGACAAGCCTAATTGAAGTGTATTTCTTCCTCATCTATGAATTCTCTCGTCCTTATTGTCTTATGCTCTTTTCCTTCTATCTAGGTGCTTCTTTCCCTTCCAACTTGTTTGCCTCTTGGAAATTTCTCTTAATAGTCCCTCCTTCTTACCATTGGTATCCTTACCTTCCTCATGTAACATTTTTATGGATGTCATACCCTTTTGTTTGTGATATAATATGCTTGGTCGGAAGAACTTTCAATTTTGTGGAATATTAGTGTTTGTTAGAATGAATTTTGTGATTTGAGGAAAATGGTGTAGATCTAAATTCACCCTATAATGATGATTGGTTGTATCTCTAAGGAAAGGTAGTAAGATAAGTTTGATGATTTTAATGCTTGATGCTTGTCATGACTAATGTGTAAATAGTTCATGATATTCGATGGTGTAAGGTCGAATGAGTTGGTTATGACTGCTTAACTCATTAGTAGTTTAGTCTTTTGGACTTAGAAGTTTAGTATTGTTTTGAAAACCATGCTTATGATAGGTCTAATTGGTGTAGATAAGAAGTTTTGAATGATATCTTGAGGTGTAACATACTTTTGAGACTAAGTGACGTCTTATGGTTTCCTATGGTGTGTTTGTAAGTGTAGGCTTGGTGGAAAAGCATTTGGCTATAGTTCTTGGATTTAAAGATATGATCTTATCTTATGGTATCGGAGACTTGTTTAAAGTAGTAAGGTTTCGTTGTAAGTTGAACCATATTACTTGAGGATTATGATGTGAGTTATGATGGAAATACCTTGGGAGGTTAATGATGATGTTTGACTTGAGGTTGTACTTTGATAATAATGAACTCGTGGGCTATATGAGTTGAAAATGACCGAGTATAAGAGAGTATTTGTTAGTCCTTCAGTTAAAGAAACCTTTGTGGTTGTGTTGAATATTTGAGCTAAAGGAATGTTATTATACTTGAGTTGCAATTTCGCAATTGGGAATCCGTGTGATATGAAAGGATGGATGATTTGGGTTGTAGGCGATTTATCAAGTCTAGGTGTACCTTACTTTGATGATTGTGCATGGAACGATGGTCCCTTGTAAGAGACCTTTGTTTTGGGATGAGTTGCTTTACTATCACCCTAAGTCTGAAAGGAGAAACTTTGTGGATTAAACCTTAAACCTTTATTCGTGCCATCATTCCTTTCCATTTCCATTCTTGAATGCTTTTGTAAAGATTGATCTTTAAGAAAACGCATACTCGTATCTTATTTCTTACTCGGATAGCTTCATAACTCTATTATCTGCTTTGTCTCTTTCTTGACCTCGTTATTTTCAGCGCTCCTCTCTTGTAATCTCGTGCCTGATTATTCTAGTGTTTTCCTCGAGATTTCATATCGTTTCCTAGCTTGTTGCTGCTTCATCTTCCCTCTAGTGGATTGGATGTCTCGTTTGTTCGGCTTAGAGAATCAATGTCATGTATTTTGGGATTCTTTAGCTAGAATATATTTCTTTGGATTGGGTCAATTTCATGTTGTATTTGATCATGGGAAATAGGACTTAAGCTCTAGGATGAATCCTAATAGTGATAATGTATCCTCTCTTAGTGGTTTTAGATTTGGAGCTTGGTATTCTAGTATTATTTTGAGAATTTAGTTGATCATGATAATAGTTCGTTGTTGTTGGGTATTATATCGGTTGCTTGGTATATTATTTGGGAATTGGATGTCTCTAATTGGTGGATTCTAAAAGAGACCCTGCTTTAGGGAAATTGACCCGGTACCCAAAGTTTGAGGAGTTTTGTCGTAAATGAAAATCGATTCATATTGAGCTTTAGATGAACGATATGATTTGAATGGTTGTCTGATTGCCAAGTGATTGATCATTTGTGGTTTGGAGTTAGTAATTCTCTTTTATTCTTAAGGAATTATAGTTTGAGATTGAGAAATATTCGTAGCAAGCTTTGGATAGTGAGTGCTCAGTTGTTATAGAATGTAGAGATAGAATGGTGAACCCATTATCTTGAGGATTAGTAACCTCCGTAGTTTTGCTAATGTGGCTATTTATATTTGAGGTTTCAGGCGTAGTAATGATCGAATTAAGGATGTTGGTTTATTAAAGAATTCTTATAACCGATAATGGATTGTGAATTTTCCCTTGTCGTGAGACTTTGGATGAGGCTAGTTGGATCCTAGATGATTATGTTTTGTTGCGTGGTTTGTGTTTTGACTTTCGAGGATGAGAAAGTTCTTTGTAAATTTAGGATAATGAATTTGAAGTAAATTGGATTAAAGGATTTCATGGTAAGTCTCTTTACCTTGTGGATTGTTAGTCGTGGAGTCTACCGTGCCGATGGACCTTAGTATATTCTCATTGGATTTGAATAATTGGGATTTGTTACTCGAAGTTTCATGATTATGAAGTATTTTTGTAGGAATTCTGATGATTGAAAATGATGAGTTGCAAATTGGGTAAATTGCATTCTTTTGAGGATTAGAGTATCAGTGGAGTTAGTACTATTGAGTTCTTGTAGATCTTCATGCCGACTTCATCATGATTCTTCCTTTCCCTAAGAATTCGATTTGTTTTGTTTTTGCGTGTTTTGTATATATTTTGTTATCGTGATTTGTGAACTTTAAGTTCGAGTCGCTCTATGTACGTGTAATGTTTTGTTATTTGATTTTATCTTTGATAAAACTTTCAAATTTCCATATTATATTTCTAATTTAACGTTTCAAAGGAGTTTAAAAAATGGTTTGTGTACCCTCTTTTTGGAGAAAATGGATTTCTTTTGCTTTTATATTTGGATTTTGCGTTTGGTTGGATGTTTGCACTTGTTATTGGAGACGTCTGATAACTAGTCCTGCACTTACTAACGTTGTTTTGAATTTCGACTTCACTATTTCGACAAAGATTGGTTTGGATAATTAGAGTTCTCGTTCGCGACGAGCATTCTTGAGATCCGTAAGTAAAGTTTCACACTTATGAAAAAATTTCTTTAAAACGTTTTCGAGATGAAACTCGTTGCATAAATGTTGCCCTTATAAAAGTTTTCGTATTAATTTTGAAAACCGATTCTTGTCCTTGATACTTTTGTTTTCTACTCTCAAGTTTCGAGGACGAAACTTTTTAAAAGGAGGGGTGATTGTAACACCCGGAAATGTACCCTATTTTTCTAGTAGAAATATTTTACGAAATCTTTTCAGCATATTTAAGTTTTAATTTAGAATTTTACGTTCCGAGTCGAATTTTGAATTTCCGAGTTCGTATTTGGAATTTCTGCGAGATTCCATGAAAAAGCCGTCTAAGGCTAGTTTGACTTTTCTGGACTTTT
>JAIUZE010015934.1:0-12404 GCA_022085475.1 Heliosperma pusillum | reverse complement strand
ACCGTCATTCCCTTACATTAGGGTAATAACGATTAAAAATAACTAGGTCATACTAGGTACAAAATTTGCATAAATTATTAAATAAATGACATTCATTCATTCAACCATAAATAAAATAAATTGCTGCAAAATTAATGCCAAAATCGCCCTAAACACATTCATGCTCATTGTAGCTCGATTTTACGGGATTTATTGATTTTTAACCATTAAAAATCAATATCAACATTTAAATCTCATTTAAATTCAAACTAATTAACTAAAATGTTTTAGAACTCAAAATTAGTCCCTACTAATTTTGTTGGTCATTAATTAGATCGATTTGATTTCATTTGCTAAATATAACGGTTTAATCATAACTATTATGAAATAAACCCAAAATAAAATATAAAAATCATACAATTTGCAAACAAAAATTTTGTACATTCTGGAACATTTCCAGGAACTCCAAAAATAAAAAAACATTTGCTCAAAAATTTAAATTAATTTTATAAACAAATAACTTTGTATTTAATGGTTTTATCAAATACATTAAATATAGTAAAACAGTGAAACAAATTATGAAATTTCACCACGATGATCAAAATCTGAATGTAAAATGTAAAAAAAAATTTCATGACCAGAAAAGGACTTTTCAATTTTATGAACATTATAATCTCATATTATCGACTTTTCTCGTATAAAAATCAATAAACATGAAATACTTAATTAAAAGTCACGAAATTTTACATACAATATGTAAGACATGCATGTGAGATTATATTAAAATCTCATGGCCAGAATCAACATTCAACATCCCTAAAATCATATTTTAACTCAAATTTTTGATTTATTAGTTATCTTATAACTTTAACAAAAAATGTTCAAAATGAACATGCATGCTACAAGCTAGCTCTGATACCACATGAAAGTCTATAGACCTTAATTAGACTCATCTAATTAGTTACTAAATTACTTGTTAATTTAGTATTTAATGATCTATGTAACATGCATGCAAATATAAAGACATTTATATAAAAGAAGAAATTTTCTCACATTGATATGGAAATTAAATGGGCACAACAAGAACTCCTTCTTGTTGTTCTTGAGCTATAAATATGGATGAACAGGAACAATCTCCAAATTAGAAGAACTCCTTCAAGTTGCACCAAGATGATACCAAATAATCTACTCTTATTATTAACTAGATAATAAGATAGATATTATGCTACTAATATTAGTATATATTACTACACTAGTAATACTAAGTAAATATTAGTATTATGAGAGTTTTAGTGAGAAGATGAGTTTTGAGAGATGTATGAGAAAATAAGCAAGAATGAATAACAAAATTGAACCACCATATTGTGCTTTTATAGGCAATATGGCCGGTCCATGTAGCCTCACAAGAGACTAATTTTGCTTATTTTAATTCACATGCAAAGTGGTAGAGTGTAGTGTTGAGTGAAATGATTTTAGGTTACTATTCATGTCATAATCATATGTGAGTTGTGAGCATAAACAAAAGCAACCATCATCACCTCACCATCACTACTTGACCGGCCATGTGAGGCCTTGTTTGGTCCATTTTGATTTTTGATATTTGTCCCACAAATACTTATTAATCATATGCTTAATTATCTGATATAATTAAGTGTTAATTTGATCATATAACAATTATATGACACAAATAAATAAATAATATATACATAACATTTTAAGTAATATTTTACCATTATATCAATATATAATGGGTCCCACAATGCTTAGTTAATTAATTTTACAACTCCTTGTAAATATAATTAACTAATTACCTCTATCTCAAAACCTCAACTAATTTAGTAATTTAACGATTAATTACTAAGTTGAATCTTATTTAATCATATTAAAATAAGATATAAATTTATTAGTCAATTATCGCATAATTGAAAAATAAACTTAATCGAATTTGAGTTCATAACTCAATTTCTAACAATTAACTCTCGTACATATCAAATATATGTATTGGACTAATCAACTGTTTCTTATACAAATAATTAGTTACTATTTGGATTTCATCCTATAGGTGTGACCGAAAGGGATCAGTTGATCACCGTCGTCATACGACAATAACGTCAAACTCTAGTCAGCCAACCGTTATTGATTTACGTTAATCAACTGACTAATCATATATATATATAGTTAATAAATATCCCAATAATATTCCTTAATGAGATTTATTATGTGGCGCACTATTGTGGAGGACACCTACTCCAACAGTCTTCTCTTTGTAGATTCTGGAGCTTTCATAGGCATTCATCTGGAACTCTTCCAGCTCATCTATCTGCAACAAACGTTTCTCACCACAAAGTTTATTGTCAAAATTTAATTCATGAATAGTCCACCAAGCTTTATGCTCTAATTCTACAGGCAAATGACATGACTTACCATAGACCAATCGATATGGCGAAGTGCCAATTGGTGTGTTAAATACAGTTCTATAGGCCCATAAGGTGTCATCCAATTTCATACTGCAATCTTTTCGAGATTTAGAGACAGCTGTTGCTAAAATGTCTATGATTTCCCGATTGGAAACCTATACTTGACCACTAGTTTGAGGATGGTACCCCAAACCACGACGGTGTGCAATACCATATTTAGAAAATAAAGCACATAATTGTTTTTCTTTAAAATGCATACCTCTATCACTAATAACAACCCGAGTGACACCAAAGCGTGGCAAATTACCTTCTTAAACAATTGGATGACGGTCTTTGCATCACAATGAACCGAAGCAACGACCTCTACCCACTTGGATACATAATCAACAGCAACTAGAATATATCTATTACCTTTGCTAGACGGGAATGGGTCTTGGTAGAAAATGCCCCAGACATAAAAAACGTCGACCTCTAGTATGCCTACTTGAGGCATCTCATGCCGCTTACATATATTTCCTGTCCGCTGACATGAATCACAAGCTACCTCAAAATCCTTAGCATCTTTAAACATAGAAGGCCAACAAAAACAAGATTGAAGTACCTTAGCCACGGTTCGGGATGGACCGTGGTGACCAATTAACATCAAGAATGGCAAGCTTCTAGAATTGCCTTGGTCTCCCACTGCGGTATACACCATCGATAAAGATCGTCTACACATTCCTTAAATAAATAAGGATCGTCCCAAAAGTACTACCTCACATTGTGAAGGAAACGCTTCCTTTGCTGATAAGACAAGTCAGGAGGCAGTAAATTACCTACAATGAAATTAGCATAATCATCATACCATGGATTCTCATTAGTATTAATAGCCATCAAAATATCATCAGGAAAAGAATCATTAATAAGCAAATAATCTCCCTCGTCCTGCGATGGTATGCGGGATAAGTGATCGGCAACCAAATTCTCAGCTTCCTTCTTATCTCAAATCTCCAAATCAAACTTCTGGAGAAGGAGTATCCACCGCAGAAGTCTCGGATTGACTTCCTTCTAAGAAAGATGGTACTTCAGCGCTGCATGGTCAGTATAGATAATAACTTTCGATCCTAACAAGTAGGATCGAAAGTTATCCAACGCATATCCCACAGCCAGCAGCTCTTTTTCTGTGGTAGCATATTTCACTTGAGCCTTATCCAAAGTCCGGCTCGCATAGTAAATTGCACTCAAAGCCTTGTCTTTCCTTTGACCTAGTACCGCACCAACTGCGAAATCGCTAGCATCCCACATGATTTCGAACGGAAGCTCCAAATCTGGAGCTTGAATAATTGGTGTTGTAATAAAGGCTCGCTTCAACCTGTCAAAAGCAGAAAGACATTCATTAGTAAAATTGAATGGAGCATCCTTGAGCAATAAATGTTTAAGTTGTTTAGTAATTTTTGAGAAGTCTTTAATGAACCGGCGATAAAAGCCAGCATGACCAAGAAAACTTCTAACTCCCTTAACATTGACGGGAGGTGGTAATTGCTCTATCACTTGCACCTTTGCCTTATCGACTTGGCTGCCTTTATCAGAAACTAAGTGCTCTGTCATTGACCATGAAATGTCACTTTTCACAGTTTAGAACCAAGTTTACCTCGATACACCTCTGCAAAACTTTATCAAGGTTAGTCAAACATGTATTAAAATCAATCCCATAGACGCTGAAATCGTGCATAAACACTTCCATTATCGACTCGATATACTATGAAAATATCCTCATCAAGCACCTTTGGAAGGTAGCTGGGGCATTACATAATCCAAATGGCATTCTACGATAAGCAAAAATACCATGTCGGCAAGTAAAAGTCGTTTTTTTCCTGATCATCTGGGTGGATAGGGATCTGAAAGAACCATGAGTATCCATCCAAATAGCAGAAAAATTTATGGGCAACTAACCATTCTAGCATTTCATCAATGAAAGAAAGGGGGAAATGACCTTTTTTTGTGGCGACATTTAATTGTCTATAATCAATGCACATTCGCCATCATGTGACAACTCTAGTTGGTATTAAATCATTCTTATCATTTTTTACCACTGTAGTCCCTCTTTTTTCAGGACTACCTGAACTGGACTACCTGAACGTAGGTGCCCACGGAAACTGCGGCTACCTTAGCTCCATTTCCCATGCGCAGGTCCACGTCACCCTTGGCTAGTGCTTGCGCGTCCTTTAGCCCCTGTACATGATTACAAAGGTGAGAACCACAACCGGTATCAAATACCCAAGAAGATGTACTAGCAAAGTTAATATCTATCATATAGAGTGATGAAAGAATTTTACCTGACGTTGTCACACAACCGTCCTTCTGTCTTTAAGTATTTGGGGCAATTGCGTTTTCCAATGCCCTTTTGCCATTACAATATAGCAATCCGCCTCTGCGTGTTTGTTGACTTTGGGCTTGGGCTTATAAAAGACCTTGCCCTTTCCCTTGCCGACTTTCTTGAAAAGAGTCTGATAAGTGAATATTTGCATGATTTTAACCCCCAATTTAGCTCGGTTTTGTATGTCATTTGTGCTTTGTTAAGCCATTTTATGATCTAATATCGTCTTCTAGGCGAATTTCTATGTTCTAACCTGTTTTGTAGGGAAAGTGACGTTTCTACGCCTTTTTTCTATATTCCCGAGCATTTGCCTAGAACCCGACGATTTGAAGAAGCAAGCTTGACCAAGTCAAAGGCATTTCAAGAAGGTTCACTGATTCAAAAGAAAGAAGAAGCAAAGACGATTTCGCAGTTGTCAGAAGATCGATCAGTTAGGCAAAGAAATCATCATTTTACATCAAACCCTATCAACAAGCCCGACTCAAAAGGTCAAGGGGGATAATGAAAGTCAAGTCATAGGCCAAGGGAGATGAAACGAAAGTCAAAGCATCCAGATTACTACATACCCGATCGGGTAAATAGTGTACCCGATCGGGTATGTTTGCTGATCCGAGCTTTTGCTTCGACTTCCTTTATTTTGTCCTATATGTTTAATGTATGACCCCTTCCCCACGAAACCTACTGCTATATAAGAGTGCCTCAGCCACCACATCTCAACACACAATTAGAAACCCTACTTTTCTTTTTACATTACATAAAAAAACTAGATTAGGAGGAGAGAAACCTAGCCTCTCTTCTCTCGTCTAGATCATTTTATTCTTCCTTTTTGTCCTTAGTTTCTTAGTTTATTTCTGATTTCTCTACATCAAATCCTTAGCCGAGATCAATAAAAATTCCATCTTTGTAATCTACTTTATGTGGTTCAAGTATTGTAATTCGTGGATCGACTATTCTATGCAAGGAAATTCTATTATGGTTGTTTATATTTCATCATTGTCGTTGTTGATCGTCATCTAGGTATTCCTATTTTATCTTTTGTTTAAAGTCTTTATGTTTCTTATTTGATTGCTATTTTCTTTACATGTTATTTTAGATTCAATTTCAATATCGTTGTAATCATTTTATTTCCCTAGATCGTCAATTTAGCGCCGTTATTATCGCCAATTAAAGAGTCTTAAAATATTATCAAAACCAAATAAACATGTCTATCCTAGTTTTTATTATTAACATCATCTTAGATCTAAACATCACCATGAGTGAGTAGTCGTTTTTCTAGGGTGTAGGGTAGCCATGTAGGTTGATTAAAAGATGATAATTGGATAAAAGAAATTGTGCTTTTAAAACATTGTGTCTATGCATGTTTGGACTATAACGATAGTTAACGATTCCTGATCAAAATCATTGACTAGAATGGAATTCTTTTCCAAAGTAGAAATACGTGAATTGAATAGACAAAGCATGACATGGTAGATTAAGACCTAGTAAATTGCCTAAAAGCCTGCTAGACCATCTGATCTATGATTGTAATGAACACATCATTCTTACGAACTCACAATGAATTATTTGCATGTTCTAAATCCAATTTCATCAATATGTTAATCTACATGTGTGAACCTACTTCCCTAGATTCTTTTTATCATTGTTAATTCATCACCTGCTTTATTGTTTTCGTTTTGATTTGCTTTTATTTTGTTTTCATTTATGCTTTTTATTAGTTTAGAAATCAAAACCCCAAAACCCAGATACTCGTTAGATAAGACCCAATTGCAAGACATTTCACATTCTATAGGAAACACCATCTCCCTGAGGATCGACCCCTACTTCCCTAATTACATTAATTTGTTATTAGCCTAGTCTGGGTAATTATCTTTGACCAGGGCTTGCGACAGGGCCGATCAAATTTTGGCGCCGTTGCCGGGGAGCACGGTTTAGTTTTCCTTTTTCTTGTGATTTTTATTGCAATTAGTTTTATCTAGTCTTTAGGAACCCAAATTCCTTCAGACCTCTCTTGATTTTTCATCTTAGCTTTTCAATCTTATGCCCAGATCTTCTAGAATAGGGACCCCTATCTCTTTAGACCCCGATCTAGAAAGGACTCTGCGTAGGAGACAAAAGCTATTCAACGAAATCTCAAAAGCTTCTGATACTTCAAGTTTAGACCGTATTCGTGAGAATTACTCGGATATTTTATCTAATCTTGAAGGAGAAGAAGATCCATTCTCATCTCCATTCTCAAAAACCAATCAACCTTCAAACAACACTCCATCTTCATCTTCACAAAAGAAAATGGTTCGACTTTCAGACCATTCCAAACCAACTGTAGATACACTTCCAAGGGGTATTGCTACACCCCAAATCACAGCCCGAAACTTTGAAATCAAACCTGCCTTCATCAGTTTAATAGAAAGAAGTCAATTTGGTGGCAATGCCACAGAAGATCCCAACCTTCATATTCAAAACTTCTGTGACTATTGCTCCACAATTAGACAAACTGGAGTATCCCAAGAGCAGATTAGGGAAATGCTCTTTCCCTTCTCTTTAACAGGAAAGGCTAAACTTTGGATCAATAGCCTTGACCGAGTTGCCTTAGGAATAGCCGACTGGGATAGTCTAGCTCTTGCTTTCTATCAAAAGTACTTCCCACCAGAACGAACCGCACTCTTACGGAGTCAAATCACTGGATTCCGTCAGAGAGGCGATGAAAGCCTTTATGAGGCATGGGAAAGGTACAAAGAATTACAAAGAGAATGCCCTCATCATGGCCTTGATTCATGGTTCTTAGCTATCACCTTCTACAACGGTTGTTGTGGCGAATCGCGTCGTATCCTCGACTCCGCTAACAATGGTCGTTTCGATCAGATCGATGTAGAAATAGCTAGTGCAACTATCGAGTCAATGGCAATTCACGACTCTCAGTATAGCAACTCACGTGCTATGCCGCTCAAAACCAAGCAGGAAGATTCAAGCAAAGTAGCACTCCTAGAAGCCCAATTAGCCCTTCTGCAGCAACAAGTAGGAAGCTCTTCCCAATCCAAGCAACATGTTAACGTCACTAACCACGTAGTGGTATGTGAGACATGTGGGGTTGGAGGACACAATTTTCAAGAATGTAGGAGTTCGCTAGAGCAAGTCAATGCCTACCAAGCATACAGGCAGGGCAATGCTTTCTCAAACTTCTATAATGAGAACACAAAGAACCATCCTCTTTTGTCCTACAAAAGCACCAACATTCAGAATCCCCACCATCAGATTCAACAACCATTCATACCACATCAACAGAAGCCCTATAATCCACCTGGTTTTCAAAACCAGAGACCTCCATTTCAACCTAACTTCAATCAACCTTACCAACACCCAACACCAACCTCAACACCAACCACCCCAAAATCAAAGCCAACCCAATGACTCAAGCCTGAGCAAAATTGAATCCATGCTTCTCCAAGTTGTTCAAAAACAAGATTCAATGTTTGCTCAACTTCAAAAGAGTGATCAAGCTCAAAATGCTGCCATCAAGATGCTTGAAACTCAAATGGCCCAATTGGCTGCCTCTAATACCCAAAGGAAACAAGGCCAACTCCCACCTCATGGTGAGCAACCGAGGGACACCGCTAATGCTATCACCCTTAGGAGTGGTACCACTTATAAGGAACCTCAGCAACCCAAGGAAACAATAGTTGAGCCAACACCAGTAGAGAGCCAAAAAGATTCCCAACCATCCACCGCTAAGGAAGCGGAAAACAAAGAAAAGAAGGATGAACCTGTGAAGGAACCCATCAAAATCCAAGTTCCATTTCCCCAACGCTTGAGGAGAAATCATAAGGAAACCCAGTTTAGCAAATTCATGGAAGTGGTCAAAAACCTCCAGGTAACGGTTCCCTTCACTGAATTGATCACTCAAATCCCTTCTTACACAAAATTCATGAAAGATATCTTAACTAAGAAGAGGACGTTAGATGATGTTGAAATCATAGCACTCACAGCTGAGTGCAGTGCTTTGTTGCAAAATAAGTCCCATCCTAAGTTAAAGGATCCCGGTAGTTTATCTATACCTTGCACTATAGGCACCTACACAATCGATAAAGCTCTATGCGATCTAGGTGCCAGTGTAAGCGTCATGCCCTATTCCATATGTGAAAAGTTGAATATGGGAATTCTCAAATGCACCAGTGTCACTCTGCAAATGGCAGACCGTTCTTAAAAACAACCTATGGGAGTTTTAGAAGATGTGCCTGTCAAAGTAGGAAAGTTTTTCATTCCCGTCGATTTCATCGTGCTAGATATGGCTGAAGATTCTCAAATCCCTATTATTTTAGGAAGGCCATTTTTACACACTGCTGGAGCAGTAATCGATGTTAAGAATGGAAAACTGACACTAGAAGTAGGTGATGATAAAGTCACCTATAACTTGAACAGTGCAATGAAAAGCCCCATGCTAGAGGAGTCTTGCTGTTTTATTGATATTGTCGACTCCATTGTTGAAGAATCTCTGTATCCATCAATAATCGAGGATCCTTTAGAGGCAATCTTGTTGTTGGAGGATATCTCTGAGAATGACAATTTTGAGATCAGTGAGCTGGAAAAGGACCTGACCGGAGAAGAGATACCGTCAGAAGAAATTAAAGAGTTCATAAGCTTGATTGATACTCCTGCTAAGGCAGAAGTACAAAAACCTGAACTAAAACCTTTTCCCTCGAATCTAAAATATGCTTTTTTAGATGAATCTGAGTATTCCCCAGTCATAGTGAGTGCTCTCCTAGATGAAAATCAGTTAACCTCACTATTGACTGTCTTGAAAAAGCATAGAAAGGCAATAGGTTACAAACTCAAAGATTTAACAGGCATAATCCCAGTCTTTTGCATGCATAGAATCAATTTAGAAGAAGGCCAAAAACCTTGTGTTCAAGGTCAACGCTGTCTTAATCCCAACATGCAGGAAGTAGTTAAAACTGAAGTTATGAAATTGCTAGATGCTGACATAATCTATGCAATCTCTGACTCTAAATGGGTTAGCCCTCTTCAAGTTGTTCCCAAGAAAGGAGGAATAACAGTAGTCAAAAATGAGAAGAATGAGCTCATCCCCACAAGGATTGTGACGGGGTGGCGTATGTGTATTGACTACAGAAAGCTGAATCAATCAACTAGGAAAGATCACTATCCTCTACCCTTCATTGACCAAATGCTAGAGAGGTTAGCTTGTCACAAGTATTTCTGTTATCTAGATGGTTACTCAGGATTTTTCCAAATCCCTATCCACCCTGAGGACCAAGAGAAAACCACCTTCACCTGTCCCTATGGTACTTTCGCTTATCGCAGAATGCCATTTGGCTTGTGTAATGCACCTGCCACTTTCCAGCGTTGCATGACCAGTATCTTCTCAGATTTTGTTGAATCTATCATGGAAGTATTTATGGACGACTTTAGCGTCTATGGCATTTCCTTTGATCAGTGTTTGACAAATCTATCCAGAGTTCTAAAACGCTGTGAAGAAGTCGACCTTGTTCTCAACTGGGAAAAGTGTCACTTCATGGTGAACGAAGGTGTAGTTTTAGGTCACATCGTTTCAGAAAGAGGTATAGAAGTGGATCGAGCTAAGATCCAAGTTATTGAACAACAGCCACCCCCTGCTAATGTAAAAGGAATCAGGAGTTTCCTTGGCCACGCCGGTTTCTACCGACGATTTATAAAAGATTTTTCAAAGATAGCCAAGCCCCTGACTGAGCTCCTTTTCAAGGATGCACCTTTCAATTTCACAAAGGAATGCCTTGAGGCATTCAACAAAATCAAACGTGCTTTGATCACCGCAACTATAATCCAGTCGCCTGATTGGAATCTACCCTTTAAACTGATGTGCGATGCGAGTGATTATGCCGTAGGAGTTGTTTTAGGGCAAAGAAAGGAAAAGTTTCTTCATGCGATTTACTATGCTAGTAAAACCCTAGATCCTGCCCAAATCAACTATGCCACCACTGAGAAAGAACTTCTCGCCATTGTCTATGCCTTAGACAAATTAAATTTCGCACGTACCTAATAGGATAAAAAGTTATTGTCTACACTGACCATGCTGCCTTGAAATATCTGCTTTCAAAGAAAGAGGCAAAACCTAGACTTATCTGATGGATCTTACTCCTTCAAGAGTTTGATTTAGGGATCCGGGATAAGAAAGGAGCAGAGAATGTAGTCGCTGACCACCTCTCAAGGATAAGAGTAACTAAAATAGGATTACCAACGCCAATTAATGATTCGTTCGCTGATGATTCATTAATGGCAATTGCGGACTCTTCTCCTTGGTATGCTGATATTGCCAACTTCCTAGTCAGTCGCCAGCTACCCTCCGACGACCTTTCTTATAACCAAAGAAAGAGGTTTTAGCATAATGCAAAATTCTTTGTTTGGGATGACCCCTATCTTTTCAAGCAGTTCTCAGATGGTCTGTATAGACGTTGTATCCTCCAGTGGGAAGTAAAAGGAGTTTTAGAAGGATGCCACTCATCTGCTTATGGTGGTCATCATGGTCTGTGACACCCTCGAATTTGCGGAAAGATAAACAAGTAATTTAAATAATTAAAAGATGAGAATACGTTTTTAATAGGTTCACTTTAGTGAAAATCGGTAAATTTTAAAACCGGAACCTACCATTAAATATATTCATCATAACAAAGGTGTCTTAAAGAAAAAGGTTCATAACAAAAAGGAAATATATATACATAAGAAGTATCTAAACGGGGGAGGAGAGACAGAGAGACATATCTACCGTAAAAATACGAGAAATCAAAGAGGTATTTAAAATAATACAATCCTAAGAACCGAATATAGGTCCAAGGTAATACTTCGCTCGCTAGCTCGTCAATGTACCCAAGTATGCATCACAAACCTGCCAACCGCATTAAATATAAACACGAAAGCCACAGTCAGTGGGGAGTAACTCCGATTTCTCCCAGCCACGAAATGTCGAGTTTTATAAAACATGAATAACATAAAAGAGATGTATGTGGAAAATACAAAACCTTAACATATACGATATGCTTTTCATGTTATAAAACAAATAACTAACATATAACCTAGCATATGAAGGATAAGCTACTCATGCAAGCTATCATGTGAATCGGTTAACAACCTATACCACGAGGTAGGGAAGATAGTATTTCAGCTCAGAGGTTACATTTAAAACATGGCCTGGATACAACTCAACCCTAATCATACAAACTATCATGTGAATCAGTTAACAACCGGTAATCCAAACTCTATCAACCTTAGCCGGCTTGCATCTCACCTTCTAAGATTCATAGACTCATCAAACATGAAAGACCAATCCGTCTAGAAACAGGCATAAGTTCTTAGGACTGTCAATAGAAGACTTCTGTAACTCGAGTCTATACCACGAGGTAGGATATACTTATATATTTTAGCTCAGCGGTTACCTTTAAAACATGGCCAAAATACAAAGCACACATCTAAGCTCAGCGGTTACCTTTAAAACATGGCCAAGATACAAAGCAAATATCTTAGCTCAGCGGTTACCTTTAAAACATGGCCAAGATACCACTCTACCCTAATCCTAGACTGCGCAGACCTAGAGAAATGCGGATAAAACCATCGCACCCAAGACTCATGATACAACCACATGAGTACCCTAAGGAAATCAACCAAAGGGT
>JAIUZE010015933.1:0-20489 GCA_022085475.1 Heliosperma pusillum | reverse complement strand
ACATTGTGATCGCCGATGGTTATGGGAAGCACAACCACAAGTTGGTAAAGTACAAGGATGGACATAGGCATTTTGCGGGTTTAACTGAAGAAGAGAAAGAGTATGTGAAACAACAAGTCCGGGCCTCGATTCCCCCGAGAGATATTAAAAACGGTCTTCATCAAAGAACCTCGGAAAAACCGCAACCCTCAAGCACCCAAATATATAGTGAGACAACCAAGCTTAGGCGTGAAATGAGAGGGAATCGAAATCCCGCTCAACAAATGTTGTCCTTAGCTGTAGAAGCGAAATATGTGCATTGGCATGAGAAGAATCCCGAGACATGTGAGCTTTCTCATGTTTTCATGTCTCATCCGGAAGCCGTGAAGATGTTTCGTACCTATCCACATGTTGTGCTTATTGATTCGACGTACAAGACCAATGTGTACAAGATGACACTCGTTGAGCTTGTTGGTGTTACACCATGTGGATCTTCATTCTTAATTGCTTGTGTATTGATTCCTACTGAGTCGGAAGATGGGTACAAATGGTTATTGAAGAAGTTGGGTATGCTTCTCGAGTTCACCGAAGCATCTATTTCAGCATTTGTCACTGATCGGGAGTTGGGTTTGATCGCGGTTCTACGGTCCGTCTATCCTTTTACACCTCACTTGTTGTGTCGTTGGCACTTGAACCGTGCTATTGAGAGCAAAGCACAATCGTGGTCAAAGCATGAGTGGCGCACAAAGCATATCATGTGCAATGAAGAGCATGGTTGGAATGGAGTGATAAATGCTACTACCAAGGAAGAGTTTGAGTTGCGTTGGGCCGCCTTTTGTAAAAATTGGAAGGTAGTGGCGACTTATGCGGCAAAAACATGGGGCCCGTACTCAACAGGGTTCATATTATGCTACACGAACCGGTATTTCCATCTTGGAAACACGGCTACTTCCCGGGTGGAGTCCTCTCATTCTCTTTTGAAGGCTTGGTTGAAAAGTTCTAGCCTAACCCTTGATACTATGTGGTCCCGTATTCATTCTATGCTTGAAGGACAACACTCCAAAATAAGAAAAGAGCTCGAGGAATCAAGAAGTAAACCTCGTCATACATCTCATTTGTTTTCTTTGTTGAAAGGAAAGGTGTCCTTAAAAGCCATCGGGATTATGGAAAATGAAACTAAGAGGGGAATTGAGTTAGGGATCGGGTTGGTAAATGGATGCGGTTGTTCTTTAAATACTACTCATGGCTTACCTTGTGCTTGTCTCTTGGTTGGTTTGAAAAACAATGGTGAGAGAGTTCACCTTGATCAAGTTCATTCATTTTGGAGGACATTGGAGTATGGCAATGATGACACAATGCCGAAAAACGATAATGATGCCTTTGAAGAGCTCGTCAATAAAATGAGGAGTAGTGATCCGGCAAGTAAGAGATCTTTCATTGAGAAGATGCGCACTTTTCTTCATCCGGAAGACGAGTACGTATTGCCACCCCCTATTAGAGAAAACCCCAAAGGTCGACCAAGAGGATCTACTACTAGGAACAAGTCATTTTTTGAACATGTAAAAAGGAAGTTTGGGACACCTGGTTCAGATGGATCGACGACCGCTCAACAAACAACAGTTGGTGATTTTGATGAGGAGAGGGTCGGTGCACCTTTGGAATTGGCTTACACTAGGGGTCCTTTATCAAGCTGGAATAAAAGATGGGGGGTCCCGGAGGAGATGTGGTGTTTTTTTTATGGTTGGGTGGATGTAGGTGATGATGGTCATTGTGGTTTTCGAGTATTGTCTCATGCTGCCCGGGGTCGAGAAACTGACCATCTAGTGATGCGAGAATGGTGTGCTCGAGAGATTAGGGGTTTTGAGGTGTACAGGGATTATTTTGATGCGGCCTACGTCACAAATAATGGTTTTACTATCTTTGACAACACTTTGAGGCGCATTGAATTTTCCAACAACATCGGTTGTGGTCAAGAGCATTGGATGCATGACGTTGATCTGTATGTTTTCGCATCGTTGTTTAACTGGGTAATTTGTGTCATAGGTCAGACTGATATGGCTCTACTACATCAAGAAATCTAATCAACCCCGAATAAAGCGATGTCCTACATGACCGATGTGAACCAACACCGTAAGGGGTCCAACGGATATGCTCCGCCCTAAGCCCGTCTAGCCTCTGACGGTGCTCATCTAGAATTTTCTCCTCCCCCTTAAACCTAGGAACCCGTGACCAAGCCTCCACCAGTGGTCTACCCTCAACATAGTATCCTGCATGGGGTCGCAAAATGGGTAAAATACTCATATATCCAAGCCTGGAGCAATGGCAAACAACAGCTAAGCCCACGAGCCTCTCTCCGCGACGCCATACCCAACTGTCGGTACAAGTACGCCAATGTCGCAGCCCCCCAAGCATACTCACCAAAACTATCCAAGTCATCAAACAAATGAAGCATCCAGGCCACTACCCTATCACTAGACTTGTCCGTGAACATTGTCTGTCCAACCAACAACATCAAGTACGCCCTCAACGACTCATCATGGCGACCCGTCTCCACAACCTCCCTCAACTTCTGAGTCGACAACCCACCACTCCTATAATATGGTGGCTCGACATCCTGAAAAGCCAGCCCAAATAAAGTAGCCATCTTCTCCCTCAAGCCTGCATCATCCCTCGTGCTACCCTCCTCCTGCTCCACCATACCCTCCACAAAAACCCTAACGCCTCTCACCTTTATCCCTATAATACGCTGAACATCATGTAATAAGATAGTGATCTCTCCAAAAGGCATATGGAAACTGTTAGTATCCGGCTGCCACCTCTCTACAAATGCACTACATAGATTTTCATCTATGCCGGTGGTCACACAACTCCTCAAAACACCAAGCCCACTCTCACTAACTCTCCGGGCAACCAGCTCCGGCACCTTCATCACGTTCATAGCCTCCATACAACCGGGCCTCTCGTAACACTTGAGCCACGATCTCACAAGCTTGGGCTCCGTCCAACTACTATAAGCCACATGCCCACCAAAACTATGTAAGACGTTGAGGTGAACCGGTCCACCCTCAACCACGCCACTAAGACGCCAAGACAAATCCCTCTTCGTCTTCTTCCTCCCCATGCTAGATGAACCCTGACTAACCGGCACATATCGTCCTCTACCAACCTGTACCACCGTCTTACCTGTTGGTTCGGATGCCTGGTTCTCCAAAAAACACTCGTCATCGGGCTGCTTCGCCGCCCCCTCTGACTCAGATCCCGAACCGCCGTCAACATTACCATCATCAAAGTCACCTACCCTATAAAAAACCGACGGAAAATCTGTCTCGCTCACAGCAGGCGGGAGCGTATTGACAACGTCCATACCCTCTGACCGAGTTGGACGAAAGACCACTCCGGGTTGACGCACTCCGGGTACACGCCGCTTAGATGCTGTCACTTTTCGGCCTTTCGTACGATCATGGACCACCATTATGTTTTTTTCTTTATCCATCTGCATATACGATAATATAACGTTATAGACAATCGACAAACAAACATAAACTCATTACAAAAAACATTTGAAATAACGAGAATAAAAAACGATCATAAACATATAAACATATAGAACGTTCTTTCAAAAGCGATCATAAACAAACATATAATAACAAATATTATAATTTTACACGAATTAAATTACATATGATTAAACAAATAATCATCGTCAACGTTCAAACCATCGAAAACAACGCAAAAACAAAAAATGTCCAGGTTGCACGTTGGTGTTAAGGACCAACGTCCAGCCCAGGTGTTGGTCATCAACACCAACGTCCAGCTCAGCCGTTGGTCATTAACACCAACGTCTGGGCTGGACGTTGGTGTTGATGGCCAACGCCTGCGCTGGACGTTTGTCCTTAACACCAACGTGCACCCTGGACGTTGGTCATCAACACCAACGTCCAGCCCAGACGTTGGTGTTAGTGACCAACGTCCAAAAAATTGTCTTTTTCTTTACCAACAACCAAAACCGTCTTCGAACAACATAAATCTAATAAACCTCTTTCACTACTTCCACAAATTTTGCCACAATACATTCCCAACATGCAAAATCAACTCAAAAACCGTCTTTAACAACATAAATCTAAAAGCCGTATTAAACAACTATAATCCAAAATTTAAATCATAAAAGCAAACCACAACACAAATTCAAATCAATTAAACATATACATAAACAAATTCAAAACATTTAAACATATTAACAACCAAATTCAAATCAATTAAACATATTTCAATCTAAAAACTATTTCAAAAATAAAAATAAAACACATACTTACTTATGAAAAACGTGGTGGTGGTGGCGGTGGCTGCTGGTGGTGCGGCAGGCAGTGGTGGGGTCGTGGTGGTGGGGTCGGGCTGGTGGCTGTACGGGATGAGAGGGAGAGGAGAGGGAAAGAGAGAAAATGAAGTTAGAGAGGAAAATGGTAGTTACGGTCTTTTTTATGAAAAACGTCGACGATGTTTTATAAAATGTCGACGATGTTTCGTAACCCGGTTTAAAGACTGTAGGGGTACAAAATAGAAAACCAAAAAACACTTGGGTACACCGTATAATATCCGTCTAATACTGCTTAAGGCAGATTATCTATTTTATCCCTAAAACGAATGCAAATATTAACACACGGTATAAATAAGGACAAAATTTCTAACCTTTTTTAGATAAATTATCATTCAACTCGATATATATTCAACCCGTCTTAAGATTTTGTGAAATCTGCATATGGATATGGCGTAATAAGGGAATTCATTTAACCATAGGTTCGTTGGAGATGACTCATAAAGTTATCTAATCTTCAAGGAAACAAATTAAAAAAAAAAAGTAAAAGATGAGTCATGAGGCATTATCCTAATCAGTTTGTTTTGTTTTGTTGTTAAAACACGAGGAAGTACTACGTAATATTCCCAAAGTTTCACATAAAATTGGAGTTGATTTCCTGTCTTCCTGTCTGTCGTCTCTCTTCTGACTTCTCAATTTTCACCAACTTCCTTCCTTGTTCCTTCCTTCCTTCCTTCCTTCCTTCCTTCCTACCTATCATTACTACTTCTATTATATTTAGTTCCTGCTATTTCCAGCTTCTTTACTATAAAACCCACCTAAAATTCCTTCTTTTTTCTTCTTATTTTATTTATTTTATTTCCAGATTTTGTATTTCTACACCTTTTTATATTCCTTTTTTTTTTTATGAAATTCTGCCTTCCTTCAAGGTTGATTTTTTAAATTGCACTTTGATTAATAATTTGACTTTATATTTTTGTTCAATAAACCCTTCGACTTCATTAAAGATTATCACTCCTTTCAAATAAATATAAAAAATAAAAAATACTGTTTATAATTTAAATTTTTTTATCTGGGTTTTAGTTGAATTTCAGGAATTCTTCATTCCAGAAGGTCATCGTGGATCAGGTACATAATCAAGTCTTTTGAATTATTTTATTTTTTTGATGTCCAGATTTTTATTATCTGGAGATTATATGCTTTTAGTGCAGTTCTTGCTTTTTGTTAATATTAATAGTAGATTGTGTAATTAACTTAATTAAATCAAATTATTTGAATATAATCAGTGACATATAAGTTATCCAATGCCATAAAATGCTACTTAGTTTTTTTTTTCTTTTTAAATCCTCACTCTAGCCCCTACCATGCAAAAAAAAAAAACTAATTTCATTTCAGTATTGATTAAAATACTACATTTAGTCACATGTTTAAAAGTTTCATCTAGTTTTTTAATATGCATGTTTAATAATGGAGTTTGCTTAAACAGTAAGCTTTCTTTATGCTCATGTTCTCATGTACGAGTATCTTTTTCGGCAAGTCTCATTAAAGACGGGCATATTCGCCTTCAATGAAGGCAAGACTTGCCTTTTTTGTGAGAGGGAGACGGATATGCATGTCTTCAATAAGAATTTGTGATCTTTTTAAATTGTGGTTGGTAATTATTGGTACTATATATGATTAATTTGTTGATTAAAAGAAGTTTCTCATTTTGATTAGTTTATCTCTGTTTTGTTTGTTGTTGGATTCAGAGCTCTGCATTGTTGAGAATAAATTGAACCACACTTTGAAGTTGTACTTCATTTGTGTGGTTTTTGGTTACTTGAGTTTGTTCAATTTCCATAGAGATACCAAGCAGAAAATGAGGATATTGGCACGTGCCATTCGCCAATTTCGATCAAATATAAGGGTTAAAGGAGAAATTCATGGTATTTCTGTGGTGAGGGGAAGGCATCTGGTGGAAAGAAGATTGAGTTATACTTGTCAGCCCTTCCTGAATGCCCGAACTGAGAGATATTTACCTCTGTCGTATATGATATCGAGAGCTCTATCAGCCGATGCTATGCAAATTTCGAGTGGAGGTCTCCTTCTGCTCCTTTTTCTATTGCTTTTACTCTAAAATTTGGATGTTTATTAAGGGCAGACTGCAGTTTCAAAGAAAGTTATGTAGACATGTAGTTCGGCCACCAGTGACGGCCTAGTAGTTTTTCTGATGTTAAATATATAAGTCAGTATAATGTAAAAGTTACAGATTTCTTCTTTTTTAGATCAAAATTGGACAACTTTCACATTTTTTGAACTTTCGGGTGTTTCTGAGAAAACTGGGTCCAATAATATTCATCCCCAACTGTCAGCCTTGTATATCTATGATATCTATAGTCATGTTGAAGCTAAAGTTCATCTGGTATGACCATGTGGCAGAGGTTGCTAGCGACAGAATAGGGCCGCTTGTAGAGTATGAAAGGCGAATAGCTGCTGGTGAACTCATGGATGGCGACCTGTGTCAGGTATGCAGTGATGAAGAACTTATAGATACGAATGCTGTTATTGCTGTATCATAGACGTAACATTCGTCTTTTTTTGTCAAGCTCTGCAGTGCTAGTTCTTAGCGTATTTGATTAATACTCCTTTGATTTTTTTCAAACTTTCAATCGTCTCCTTTTTCAATGTCATTTAATGATCTTTTTTTTTAGTTGTTTAATTTTTGACTCATCTGGAATATTGTTAAATTTGAGCAACATGTTTTTTTTTTAAAAAAAGAGAGAAAGGGTAGTGCAAATGTGGAAAAATTGCCTAAAACTGAACCAAATGGATAGGCGTCAGAATGATGCACACAGCACATTGTATAGAACTATAGAAGACGAACTAGGAGTACTTCCTAAAGATGCTTGTAAGTTGTAACAACGCTTCTACACCATGATATCAGAAGACAGAATCCATTAATCTTAAGTTAGAGGCTTATAACTTGTGACTTTTATGTAAAACTCTGCCAGTATTTTTGAGTATTATCTTCATAATGGAATTGTTGTGCATATGCAATTCCTATTAGCCATAGAGATAGTTTTTGATCGAATGCCGGTCACCGGATGAGCTGAGTCTTATATTTACTATTTGCCTCTGTAATTTGTAGTGATAAATTTGTTATTTTTATTGTCTTTTGGAGGTGAACTTGTGCTGACAGTGATCATTGCAGTTAGGCACATTGAGAGAGCTGCAGAGGCTATTTGATGAACTTGTTGAGAAGTCTATGAATGTCGGTTGGATCGCTATGCTGACTCTGAAAAGGCTGGAAGGCAAGTGCTCAAACATCTTTTCGGTGCTGTTATTTTGTCTTCGTAGTATTCTGCTTCTCTGAGAGATTATTGTTATTCCTTATAACTTGTCCGTAATTAACATGTTTTTATTAATCCAGAAGTAGATGGTTATGGTCTCGTTTTCTGCCACAGTCATCATATTCACCCGTGAGAGGATTATACTTGCATGGTGGAGTTGGGACAGGGAAAACCATGTTGATGGACTTGTTTTACGACCAATTGTAAGATTGGTTTCTTGTTGCTTTATGTTGGACAAGTATTTTTGTATGCTAAGTATTTTATGTCATTTCTTCGTTTTCCCAACTAAATACTCAATGACACCTTGTATTACAACTTTTTCAGACCTTGCAACTGGAGAAAGAAAAGGATACATTTTCACGACTTCATGCTTAATGTTCATAGCCGTTTGCAGGTAATATATATAAGAAAGGTTAAAGGCTTAAGTGTATTATGATCATGCTTAATGTTCACAGCTGGCAAATATGTTTGCAAATGTCCTGCTAAAAAGTTGTGCTTTGTGTAACTGTACATGTTGTAGTGTTGGTCGTAACTGGGTACAGACTGGTGGAGAAATTGAAGTTTGTGTATTGTGTGCGTATATTGTTTTTGTTTATCCCATCGAGGACAACCAAGTTCCGCTGAAACCCTCAGCCCCATGCACTTGAATCGGTATTTTTACTGGCACCGGGGTGATAATTATTTATAAATAAGTGCAGTTGATTAGCATGTGCAATGTTCGAGCATATTTTTTTGTGCTGAAGTTTGACAGTAGATTAAGCGCTTTAGAGCTTCTCTTGCAGTTTTCTAAGTACGGACACATGTCTAATAAGTATAAATATATCACTTTGCAGAGACACAGAGGTGTTTCTGATCCACTAGAGGTAGTTGCAGGAGAGATATCGGACGAAGCAATCTTGTTATGCCTGGATGAATTTATGGTATGATCCCAGTCTTGAAATGGCCTAAATAATTTTGAAGCTTTACTCGTTTACCTGTTACGTGCATATGAAGTAATATCTTCTATTTCTGTGATGTTTAGGTAACAGATGTGGCCGATGCGTTGATTTTAAATCGATTGTTTGGACAGTTGTTTAATGATGGTGTTGTAAGCACATAATCCTCTTTATGACTTGTCGGGCTGGAAATACCCTTAGGTCTCTTATCTGAGAGGCTTATTCTTTTACTTGTTTGTTTGGCTGCTAAAATTAGGTTCTTGTTGCAACATCAAATCGTGCGCCAGATAGCTTATATGAAGGTGGATTGCAGAGAGATCTGTTCTTACCTTTCATCGCCACTGTTAAGGTAATTTGGGATTCTTCTCTGTGTACCTGCGATTTGATTCAAGTTAACTTTGATCACAACTTTTGTGGTTCCTTTCCACTAACGGGAGGCAGAAAACGTGAAAGTAGACCTCTTGATGTCCTTTGTGGCATAACCTCTATAGCACATCAAATTGTTATCATCTAATACTCTCTCCGCTCGGTTGGAATCAGTACATTTGTATATGGCACAATTTTCGAGATAGTGGAAAATAGGAAGGGTAAAAATGACAAGCTGTCTTTTTTACGGCAATTGAAAGAGTGAAATTAGTGGAACCCACTTGATTTTGTAAGAGTGCTGTCTTCTTGAAGTGAATTTCTATCGTTACAAGGAGATATAGTGAATTGGTTTAAATATAACAAAAAGTAAAAAATCGTTTGACATATATCTTTTACTGTAGGAAAGGTGTGTAGCTCATCAAATTGGTTCATCGGTGGATTACCGGAAGATGACCTCGGTATGTATTTTGACAGCTTAATTTGTATTTTCTTTTAATATACCATCCAGGCACCCAGTAATAGCTACTGGTCTTGCTTGTGCTTTCAGGGTGAGCAGGGATTCTATTTGGTTGGACTGGACTTATCAGGTCTTCTTAAAGCTACATTTCAGAAGCTTGTCGGGCATGATAAAGCTCGTGCACAGGAGGTTGAAGTGGTTATGGGAAGAAAATTAACGGTACATACCTACTGGATTAACTCTTTAAGTCTCTGCTACGTCCCGGCATTTTCACGATGAAAGCCATTTGCTGAGTCAAGCTTTTGTCTATCTTGTAGGTCCCATTAGGTGCAAATGGATGTGCATATTTCACTTTTGAAGATCTGTGTGACAGGCCTCTTGGAGCTGCAGATTATTTCGGGCTATTCAGTAAGCAAATTTTGATTTCCAAATCTTGTTTGCCTTTGTTTTTTTTTTTTTAAAAAAAATTCGTGGGTAAGTATAGATTTATTTTGTTGTTGTAAAGGGAGCCAAGACAACAATTTGCCTTTGCCCTTTTAGACTTTTAGAGCAGGCTGGATCAGATCCAGGTCATGAGCATGGTATAAAAATGTGACATTGGTCATGGTCTCGTGGTTCGTGAACTAACGATCCCGAAATATCAATATTGAGATATTGCTTAGTACCGGATGTAACATGAGTTACATTAGTGGTCGCGGCCATTGCCGTCGGGATTTCAAATATACCAAACATGTGAGATGTGTTATTTCCCATCTTAAAATATGAAATTTTACTTAATTTCCCACGTTTTTAGCTTATATCCTACCTCTTACGCCATCTTCCATTCACAAGTACATTCACATACACCATTGCAAGTGCACTTGTTTCCCTATATGTTACTGTATTCCACAAAATAGCCGTTAGTACGAATCAAGGATTTAAGACGCTAAATTCTGGTAAAATAGCGGTTGATATTTCGAAATATCAGTAAATGTGGCGAAGATATTGGCGTTTTCTTATGAGATGTTATATATAGAGGTGGCAATCGGGTCAATCAGGTCGGTTACGGGTCGGGTTCAGGCAGTTCGGGTCATGTCGGGCTCGGGTTTGGTCGGGTCAAGTTGCTTATTCAGATCGGGTCGGGTTCGGGTTGGGTCACTTACGGGTCAGGTTAATCGGGTCAATAAATACAACAGGTCGGTTCAGTTTCGGATCGGTTGACCAATGAGTCGGGATATAACAGGTCAATATGCTTGATCAGGTCGAGACCGGTTTGGTTTCGGGTTACTGATGGGTCAAGTATTTTATATTGTCGTCTTAAATTTGAAAATTAATCGGGTCAATGGTCGGGTCGTTATGTTAAAAGATCACTTTTGAACTTATGAATTATAATATTGGATTTGAGTAACTCGATACAAAAGATATTTGTAAAATATAAGAGTATAACACTATAAAAGTTAATGATTGTATAATTTCAATGAACACTTATGTTGTTCGACCTCGGTTATAAGTATATGACATGAGTGCCTATCCAGTGTCGGATTCGCCTATATTATGTACAAAAAATAATGTTTTTGGTCTAAATTAATCAGTTGTTTATGTAGTTCATAGTTTTAAACATTTGACATATGAAGTATGGCAAAGAACTAAATGAATTACCTATGAAATAGATTTTATTTATTATCTTGACGGTGATCGTACGTATTTAATTTTGAATAGGCTCTATTAGAATGGTGTATTTGAGGTTTAAATTTTAAGATCATAATTAATAACCGTGGTCGGTTTGTATGGTCATAACTCATAACTCTTTCTTCCCTTTATTGTTTTCAATGGAGCCAAAACTAAACACTATTTTTCTCACAAAGCGTTAATTTAAAATTTTCTACATATATCACTTGCAATATAATTATTAATAAGTTTAACTAGAAATATAGCGTACCAAATTTACAACTGACTATTTATTTTAAGATTACATTTTGTTTTGAAAAATAAAATGAGCGATAATTTTTTATATCAAGTTTATTAACAAAAAAACAAACTATAAAGGAATTTAGATTCTTAAAAAAGATTATTTGGCTATGAGTCAGGTCGAGTTTAATATGGTTAAAACGAGTTACATACATGTCGGTTCAGTTCGGTTTGGGTCAGGTCGGGTTTGTGGGTGAATCGGGTTTCGGGTCGGGTCGGGTCGAGTCACAAGTCGGTTCGGGTCATATCATTTCAGGTTCTATCGGTTTATCGGTTAACTTTCGGGTCGGTTCAGGTCGGTTTCAGTTCAGCAAATTTACGGGTTCTATCAGGTCGGTTATCGGATAAGTCAGGTCGGTTCTTCGGGTCGGGTCACCTTTTGCCAGCTCTAGTTATATAACAGGAGATAATTTACTGATGACATAAAATTCCGTTGCCATAACGGGAGCATTTTAATCTATCAATTGTATGTAATGAGTCTAATGACTATTGATATAAAAGTACTTTTCTATATTTTTTTTTTGGATTACTTGGTTTTTTGTGAATTATAAACTTCAAATTATTCCTTTACTTATGTGCCTTTCTTGTGCAGAGAAATTTCATACTTTAGCTTTGGATGGTATTCCCATATTTGGGCTTCACAACAGGACAGCAGCATATCGATTTGTCACCCTAATTGATGTGCGTATCATTTCTTTGTTTCTTAAGATCTTGAATGCTTCTTCGTTCCTCCCCCCATCCATAACTTATGATCCTCATTTGACTTTGATGGTCGACCAATGTCAACTCTGATGTCTAAATATATGCAGAGATAAGAACATTTGATTTGTTAGATTTGATTTTGCAGAACTATTTTAATAACCTCGTTTTAAAATTGATATTCACTAAAGTACATGTAGTAGAAAAATATCGGTCGAAGTCATACTGGTTGAGCATTTAGTCAAATTACAGTGAAAATTTGAGATTAAGCGAGTACTTGGTTCTGTGGGAACCAAAAAGGAACTTTAGCTTTGTCCAATTAATTTACGATATTGAACCTGTTCTTTGAATGGACCGGGAGTGAAACTTCTCCGTATTTAGATATCAAGTTTTGTTGGAGGGAAATGGAAGGATCCATTTCCCGTCGTGCTAGCCAAATTAAAACCCTTTAAACATTCGAAAGCTGTAGAAAGAAACTACCATGCTTTATTCTCCTTCACCTTCCCCTCACACCCTCTCCGTCTTTGTGTAATATAAACAAACTCTTAGCCTACTGGTCGTATCTAATAACTGAATACGGGGCAATTTCGTTGTTTTCCTGAGTTCTTGATTGAATCTCAGCTGGTTTTGTAGGACGCATTGAGTTCAGCAGTTTCTATGCAAAACAGTTGTATTATTATGCCTGTACAGTTTGCTTAACGGTATTTCTTGGGTAGGTGATGTACGAAAACAAGGGCAGATTGTTGTGCACTGCAGAGGGTAGTCCATACGAACTCTTTGAGAGAATTATTACAGTAGCTGATGCCAAGCATATGGCACCCCGAACCTCTTCAAGATCGAGGAAAAGTGATGATCTTGATCTCTGTGTAGACAATGAACTCGGATTTGCCAAAGATCGAACTGTTAGCAGGTATGATTTTCCTCGTTTCTTGGAATGAGCTTCCATTCTTCAGCCCTTCCTATTTATAAGAACAATTTGTGAATAATGTGCTACTTCGGTATCTCACTTTTGCTGACCATCGCCAAAGATCAAACATTCATCTTAAGGCCAAAAACATGCAACTCTTTCACACAAAAAAAAAAATTGGAAGAAAAATTACATATATTGCAGATTCAAAACGAGTGCAAGTTTTCATGTATTTGGAACAAATATTACATATTTTGCAGATTAACAGAGATAAATAGCAAAGAATATCAAGAACAGCATGCGGCATTGTTAGCGGAGAAGCAGTTTCAACAAGACGCTATTGCTGAAAGCGCCGTATAATCAAATACTGACAGGAAGGCAACACAATTATACATTGGAGCTACACAAGTTCTTAATAAAATGAACAATATACAAAATAAGGCATAAATAGATAGCCATCTGTTGTAAGATAGAAGCTCAGAATAAGACTGTCATGAATATACAACAAACTTATTTTAATTTTGATGTGGGGGACCTTGATGTTGTATACAACCATTCATAAACACGTTAATTACGTGTTGTACATTAGATTAATTATGGATTACTTTTTAAGTCGAATCTTGTATTAATGAATAATGATTCGAGTTGTACATTACACAATTTGGTCAATGAGAAGATTCGTGTTTAAGAATTAAGATCCGTCACTTTGCTTCAATACTTATACTCCGTATGCCTGTTACTTTCTTCGGTTCAATAAAATAGTTGACGATTTGTAAAATGATATAGATAAAACTCGCAAGTGCTGAATTTAACGTAAAGAACTTTGGTTTATGAGCGTGTTAGTGAGCGTTGATAGTTTTGGGACGTAAAGAACTCTGGTTTAAGAGAGTGTTTCACATGTACACGGAATATTCATACAAGTGTTAATAGTTGACATGGACTATATGGAGTACGATTAACGACGACATGAAAATTCTATACAAAGTTCAATACTGAAAATCAGCCAAAAAATCTGTCAAATACAAAACTAAAATGACAGTACATTTTTGGCGTCATTGTATCCATAATAAGATAAATACCATCTAACAAACTTTTTCAACCCGGTTTGTAAATCGGTTGTGGGCTTATACCCGAAATCTCTATGGGCCAAACTTATATTAGCATGCGTAAACGGAACGTCACCGTTTCCTGGCATTTCCACCACATTCTTTTTAGCTTTTCTTTTTAAATGCTTCTCTAGTATACTGACAAGTGTCGGTACAGTGACCGGCTGAGTATTCCCCAGGTTGTATATTCTATATGGGGCTGGCCCACGCTTTTTACCGGCACTCCCGGTACTCTTTCCTGAAGTATCCAATGCTCCTAAACACCCTTTTACGACGTCGTCTATGTAAGTGAAATCCCTTGCTAAATCCACCTTGTTTTTCCCTCTGTACACGGTTATGGGCTTTCCTTGGAGAATGTTACGGGTAAATGAGAAGTACGCCATATCGGGCCGGCCCCATGGGCCATAAACCGTGAAGAACCGGAGCCCGGTTATTGAGAGGCCGTAGATGTGGTTGTATGTGTGTGTAATCGCTTCGCCGGCTTTTTTGGTCGCGGCATAAAGGGACGCGGGTTTATCGGTCCTGTCCAGTTCCGTGAACGGGCTCTTTTCATTGAGCCCGTACACGGAACTGGACGATGCCCAGACAATGCTGGGCTGCGGGTTTGCCGACTTGCATATTTCCAGCAAGTTGACGAGACCCGCAATGTTGCTGTGTACGTACGATTGCGGGTTTTCAATCGCGTAACGTACACCGGCTTGTGCCGCTAAGTGGAGCACGTGTGTGAACGCGACCACCTCGAATAATTTGGACAATATCTTTTGATCGTTAATGTCTCCCTCGACTATGAATATGTCGTGGGAGCTCAACAGACTCTTACGAGCCTTCTTTAAAGAAGGATCGTAATAGCTGTTGAAATTGTCGAGTCCGACGACCCCGTCCCCACGTTTCTTCAGGGCTAGGGACGCGTGGGACCCGACAAACCCGGCTGCGCCGGTTACAAGTACGGACATTCCGCCTGATCTTTGAATTCTGGCGGAATCCCGTACTTGTTTCTCCCATTGAATACCGCCCCACGACGCGGTGAAATACCGGTTACCCGTCTCCACGAAGCTTTGGAAACTCAAATACGACGCCGTTAATGCGACCAAGAAGAGGGCCCACAGGAACATGGTGCTGGTGGAGGCGAAACATCGGTGTATCTGGCGGTTAAGGAAATATGAGCGTTGATCAACCTTGAACTTTCCTGGTGTAGATGGAAGTAGTTCATCTTCCAAGTGAGAGGTTTTTTGAGTTTTCATAAATATAGGTTAGCTATTCAATGATATGATATTTGCTGTAATTGATTTTTATTTATTATTTTGAAGCAGATGCAGAGGAAATTTTGGGGTAAAGGGGGAAATGATCTGCATCTGCAAAGAAAAAAGTGGAGATGAGTAGTGAGGCAGATAAATAGAGATAAAATCGGGGGGACAAAATACGCGTGAACGCGTTAAAAGGGAGGCCAGATGGATTTATGGAAGGTGGAACGAAGGGTTTGACAAATAACACGGGGTTTTGAGACGGTTTATGTGATCCCATTTTCTTTGCTTATGTTATACTAACTCCGTCCCGTTTGGTTATTTGTTTATCATTTCCATTTTAGAGTTTTTCATTTTGACACGGTTAATGTGACCCCATTTTGATAAGATATTAACAAATGGATTACTTACCAAAGAAAGAACAAACTAAATCTAAATGGAACGATCTTTCCACAGGATTTCCAAAAAACGATTAAAGAGAGGATTGGAGATTTTGAGAGATGATTACATAGTGGTTAGATGAATAAAGATAAGGAAACATCTGATTAGAATGAATGGTTATCAAAATATAACCCCTTTCTCAAAATAGAAAGATTCGAGGCAAAAACCACTGCAAATAGGCTCCACTCGGTCGAGAATTCGACCTATTCGACCGGTTCGACCTATTCTTCTTCTCTTTCTAGTAAGGTAATAAAAGTCTTATCTTGCTCATTTTCATTTCCCTCATCTTTTTCCAATTTTTATCAATTTTTGTAGGAGGAGATCTAGAGGATTCCGAGAGAGATTATTTTCTCATAGAGGAAGAGCTTGAGGAAGATTGAAGACGCAAAAAGGTAACGGTGTAGGGTTACTCGATATCACTCTTATGAGTTTACATGTTAAAGTAGTTTTTATCATGAAAAAATGAGTTCTTTGTGTTGAATTCATATGGATATGTATTTACTACACTTTTCATGTTTAATTAACCTCATATGTGAATCTTATGCAAATTTATGCTAATGTTGTTGGGTTTACACATTTATTATGATTAGAGTTGTGTTTAGTAATAAATGTTGTCTTATGTTGTTTTAATTGATGATATGTAATGATTGAGCATGATTATGTTGCATTTAATGAGATTTAGCAATGATAGATGATGGTAGAAATGATTGGTTAGTATTTGGATTTGAGTTGTTGTTGTTGTTTGATTTTTTTTCGTGACTTGTTTGCCCCAGCCGCCCTACCGGCCGCCGCCCTACCGGCCGCCGCCCCCCTCAACCAGCTGGGAGCCCCTGTATCAAAAATGGGTTAAGTTTTGGTGATTTTAAGCTTTGCGTGTCCAAGCCGCGTACCCGGCCGCCGCCTACCCCAACCGGCTGGGAGCCCCTGTAATTTGAATGTTGTTGTTTGTTGTTGATTGTTGGTGTGTGTGCCCCAGTCGGCCACTCGGCCGCCGCCCCACCGGCTGGGAGCTCCTTCTCTTCCTTTTTCCTTTGATTTTCGTTTTTGCATGTGACCCCCAGCCGGGTAGCCGGCTGTCGGTCCCCCTGACCGGCTGGGACCCCATGTGTCTCTTTCTCTCTTTTTCTTCCACTTGTCTTCACATGCAATGGTTGGTATGGTTTGTTTATCTTATAAACTTAAGTAATGACATTTAATATTCATGAATAGAATATATAATATCTCACACGCCTTTATTGTTGGAGTAGGTGTCCTCCACAAAAGTGCGCCACATAATAAATCTTATTATGGAATATAATTGGGATAATTATTGACTACATGTATGATTAGTCAGTTGATTAACGTAAATCAATAACGGTTGGCTAACTAGAGTTTGACGTTATTGTCGTTTGACGGCGGTGATCAACTGATCCCTTTCGGTCACACCAAGGATTGGGGGAAAAATCCAAATAGAATAATTATTTGTAACGATACAGTAATGAGTAGTAATACATATATTTCGATATGTAGAGAGTTAATGTTAGAATTGAGGTAAGAACTCAAATTTGATTAAGCTATTTTTTTTTCACTTAGGGTGATTAATTGACTAATAAATTTATATCATATTTTAATACGATTAAATAAGATTTAACGTAGTAATTAATCGTTAAATTACTAAATTAGTTGCGGTTTTGAGATAGAGGTAATTAGTTAATTATATTTACAAGGAGTTGTAAAATAAATTAACTAAGCATTGTGGGACCCATTATATATTGATATAATGGTAAAATATTATTTAAAATGTTAAGTACATATTATTTATTTAATTGAGTCATATAATTTTTATATGATCAAATTAACACTTAATTATACAAGATAATTAACCATATGATCAATAAGTATTTGTGAGACAAATATCAAAAATAAAAATGGACCAAACTAGGCCATTGTGGCCGGTTGGTATGTAGTTAGAATGGTGATGATTGTTGTTCTTATTTATACTCTTTGGTTAGCATTTGAAAGTGACATAACAAGTATAAAACAATCATCATCTTTTCTACAACACTCCACTCTAATGCATGTGATAAAATTAAGCAAAATAAGAGTCCTTTATGGACTAAGTGGTCCGGCCAAATGGCTTTAAAAATGAGCAATTGTGTTCATTATTTTACCACTTGATTTTGTGCAATTTGTGTACTTCTCTCTAAGATTCTTCCTCTCACTATAAACTCTCATATACTAATATTTACTAAGTATTACCAGTGTAGTAATATAGTCATAATATTAGTAGTATTATATCTATCTTATTATCTAGTTAATAATAAGGGTAGATTATTTGGGTTAATCTTGGTGCAACTTAGAGGAGATCTTCTACTTTGGAGATTACTTGTGTTCATCCATATTTGTAGTTCATGAACAACAAGAAGGAGTTCTTGTTGTGCCCTTATATTTTCCATATCAATGTGAGGAAATTTCTTCCTTTATATAAATGTCTTTATATTTGCATGCATGTTACATAGATCATTAAATACTAAATTAAAAAGTAATTTAGCAACTAATTAGAAGAGTCTAATTAAGGTCTATGGACTTTCATTTATCACATGTATGTTTGGTGACGGTTTTTAATATATTTCCCCTTTGAGTCGGTTTTGACTTAAGTCCTGGATTAAGTCATATTCGTTGATTGCTTTGAACTCTCATTTCCCGGCTGCACCCTCATACTCGTTCGACTTGAATGTCGGAGTCAATGGGGTGTATCTTTGATGCTTGTATGCATTTTTTAGTGAGGATATGACGACGTTGTTGGGAGGAGAGCGCAATGCGTTGATCGACCCGGCCCAAATGTTGTATCCTTAAGAGGTGGTGTCATTGCATGTAGCGTACTTACTTGTTCATGTTGGCCTTGCCTTCCGTGTAGTTTAGCCGAAGGGTAATACTTGTGCTCTTTCCGCCTCTTTCGCGTAGTTTAATTTGGGGTAGCCGGAAGGTAATACTTGTGTTCATGTTGGCCTTGCCTTTCACATGTCGAATCGGGTACATGTCTTGTCACGAAGTATGGCCAGGTTTAGACTAGGACCGTATTATTATCGTTGTCATACCGGGAGGATCGTGTTGGTCATACTTGCTTGTACAGATGCTAGTGCGTGTCATTTACTGTGAGAGTAGGTTTGCTTGTATGTTGGATCATATGTTGGGTGTTGAGTTGGATACTTGGATTGTTTTGATGCCTTGTATGGTTATACATGTTGAGTCTCTATCTTTCTCAAGTATATGTCGTTAATGGTGAGATATAAGTCATTAGCGTATATATAGTTGCCAAGGGGTGTCTCCCCCGAGTCAATAATGTATGACGATAATATAATGATTGATTCAAATGCTTATATAATGTTACTATGAAATATTCACGTACGCTATTCTAATATAATGATATGTATGATGTTACATGTTTATATGCTTGATTATGTACGTTTTGATGTGATATGGCTGGGAGAACCCGGAGTTACTCTCTATTGACTGTGGCATTCATGTTTAATGAATGAACATGTACAGGTCGGTGCTACATGGGTTGAGACTAGTGTGAGCTAGCGAGCGTCGTTCCACGATGATTACCTATTACCATTTGACTCCTATATTTTTGGAGTTATTTGTATATTTTGGGACCGTTGTCTCCCTTGTAGTTATTGGTCGACCTTATTCGACATTTTTACTCTATTTATTTATGTTGGACTTTGTTTTATCACGATCATTGCGAAACATGTTTAAAACGTTTTAAAAAATTCTATAATTTCCGCTGCATATTACTTGTTTACTTTTACGCTTTCACAAGGGTTGTCACATGGTAGCATTATATTTTTTCATTATTACTAAGCGTGACCCAAAGCTTATTTTCTGTCAATGTAATTGTATTTTAGAGTTTAATTGATAAAAGGATGATGAATGTGCTAACAAGTGGAAATTTGGGCCTTCTATTACTCACCTTCTGAAAATAAACTCACTTATGCCTCCTCCTTCCTCCTCAAATTTCAGCTACATACTCACCTTCTTCTTCCTCAAACAACCAAAAACCACCATTAAATCTCCATAACTTCTTAAACTTAAGACGGATGTCATTTCTCCGTCTCTCAACGAAACTTGATGATTGTTATATAAATCATCTCCTCCCATCCCCTCTTCATTTTCATACCATAAAATATCCATTTCCTCCAACTTCTTATAAAACCCATTTTTCTAGATCTAAACTTAAGACGGGTATAACTTCTTCATTTCTTAATGTTTAATGTTTCGGAATCCTCTCAACATCCTCTTTCTTTCTAGCCAATAAAAGATCGAAACTTTTGACTCTGTTTTAAGATCGTCTTTTTCATATTTCGTTTTTGGGCTTCTAACTGCGTCTTTTGTCGAGAAAAAGTGGACTTTGAAGGTTTTGGGTCAAGGAGTTCGTGTGGGTTGATGGGTTAGCTCCAGAATCGAAGATTCGAAGTGCTAATCGAGGTAACGTAGACGAGTTACTCGGTATCACTATTATGTGTTTTACATGTTAGAGTAGTATTTATCATGAAAAGATGAGTTCTTTGTGTTAATTTCATATGGATATGTGTTTACTACTCTTTATCATGTTTAATTCCTCTCATGTGTTCATCTTATATTAACTTATGCTACTATTGTCAGATTTACTTCTTTTATTATGTTAAAGTTGTGTTTGGGTAACAAATGTTCTCTTATGATGCCTTAAATGGCCATATGTAATGATTGGATATGATTATGATGCATTTAATATGGTTTGATGATGAT
>JAIUZE010015931.1:0-18016 GCA_022085475.1 Heliosperma pusillum | reverse complement strand
TTTTTCTTTCCGCAAATTTGAGGGTGTCACAGTTGGTATCAGAGCTATTTTGCTCCCGACGCACGTTTGGGTACCCTTGCATAAATAACTTGACCTTAATAAAATAATAAACTTGTGAGATAGAAGGGTAAGATGGGTAGATTAGGATTATGTTGTAGTCTCTTTGTGCTTGCTATATGATAAGTACTAATCTGTGTTTTCATTTTGCAAGATGCCTCCGAGAATTGACAACACGATCTTAGCAGCTCTTACAGTTATTATTCAGAACCAGCAAAATCAGCAAAATCAGCAAGCAAATCCTATTCCTAATCCTATTCCCGACCGTGAGAGACACGGAAGTTGTTCATGGGTTGCTTCTCAACTATCTAGGAGCCAAGCCAAAACCTACGGTGGTGAGGTAGATCCCATTCAGCTTTCGGGGTGGTTACGTGAAATGGAGAAAAAAATTTCTCTGTATGATGTCCTTGAAGAGGATAAGGTTCGTCTTGCTTCCCACTTCTTAGTGAGGGAAGCGGATCAGTGGTGGACTCTTTCTGGTCCTACTGCCAAGCGGGAGCCTAATTTCGGGTGGACTCGATTCCGTGAACTATTGGAGGCGAGGTTCTACCCGGATGAGTTGAGGCAACAGAAGCTGAAGGAGTTTATGGATTTTAAACAGGGGGTTCTTTCGGTTCAAGAGTTCACAACCAAGTTTAATGAGTTGGTGATAAGCATTTATTTAGTCACATTTTTACCTCATTTTCGTCCCCATTTTGGTCCGTTTACACGGATTTGCGTGTCTTTAATTGCATTTTATTTCCCGATTTCCCGCGCTATGAATATCGATCTCAATTTGCAGGAATTAAGGCGGAAATGAGGAAATCGGTGCATAAAGACCTTGCATGAGTCGGGATTCGAAGATGAGATGAAAAATGAAGATATGAGTCATCAGGTGGTGCTGGCCGGTCCCCAGACCGGCGGCCGGTCCACCGGCCCAGACATCGGCTCCACATTTGAAGAAGTTGAGAAAAGGAAGAAAAGGCCCAGGTAGCGCCGGCCGGCCTACCGGCGGCCGGTCGACTACCCGGCCTGCGCCTACATCAGAAGCCACAAGAGAGTGTAAATGTGCTCCAGGCCGGTGGGGGACCGGCGGCCGGTCGACCGGCCCAGACCCCCATTTTCCATACTTAGTGAAATTTTGGGATTTTTGAAGACGGAGTTCCTGAAGACACTGATGTGTCCCAGGCCGGTCAGAGGCCCGGCGGCCGGTCGACCGGCCGGGAACACAAGACTGAAAAATTCGCCTCTTCTTCTAATTTCTTCCTTAATTTCGGGATACCTATATATACCCCCCCTTATTATTTTGTAAGCAGTTTTTTTTACATTCTCCTTAGCACGAAACCCTAGAAATTTGTAACCCAAATTAATCCCTAATTACTCTCCTAATATTTCCCTAATCTAGTTTAGTTTCTCATTTCAAGTTGTTGAATCTAGTCTTTCATTTCATTTTTGGGGTTTGTATTGAAGACTTGGGTGAAGACATTCCCCCATATTCATCAATATAAGTTTTGTTTGGTATTAAATTTCTCATCTTTTTTATTGTTTATGCAATTAATTTCCATTTCTAGTTTATAGTTCATCTTTTGATTGTTATCTTTATTCTTCTCATAGCATAATGTTGATTGAACTCCCCCTTCCCTTTAGTGCTTTGATTCCCTTTACCATGTGTGAGTAGATTATCCTCTAGGGTTTAGGGGGAGCCTAAGGGAGGATCATATGGGGTATTAGGTTGGTTAATTAGTAAGTTTGTGGTAAATGATTTGGGTATTGCCCATATGAACACCAAGTGTTTGATGAAATGGGTGAACGAAAGTTGCCATTTTATCAAACATGGTTTGATTTTCTCTTAAGCGACGGTGGTAGAGACGATTAGACTAAATGTTTATATGGGTGATTTGAGACAAATGCGATGGCTTTGTTGATGATTATCGATTGTTGAGACATTAGCAATCGATTTTACTCGAATTATTTACCCCTTTGCTAGTTACCCAACTAACCCATTAATCCCCCTAAGGTGAACCCTTCACCCTAGTCTTTCCCTTAATTGTTTTCGTCTTTATTACTTAGCGATTACTTGTTTTTCCTAATTTTTAGTTAACTTTCCAATCCGTCATATTTTAGGCTAGAATAGGATTCAATCGAACTAGTAGTTGACCCCACCATCCTTGTGGTTCGACCCCGACTTCCGCTATCGCATTAGTTGGGTTTCATAAATTGTTTTGCTTGAGCGGTACGCGACAAATCGCTCATCAAATGGCGCCGTTGCCGGGGATGGCGTAAGGAAACTCGTAGTTTGTTTTGTGTCTTAGATTTAGCCAAGTTACTTGTTGTTTTTGTTGGTTTTTAGTTGTTAGATTATTTGTAGAGTGCCTTGCATTATTGTCTTTCCCTAGTGTGCCCAAAAACACACTAGGAGTCTAACTTGTTTTTGAGTTGCTTTGAGTGCATGCCTAGGGGTGAAGGGTTGTTCTTGAGCCATCCGGAACCCGAAAGGTTGTTTAGGACTCTCCGTGCCAATACACTTGCTCGGGTTAGGAATTCAAGAAGAGTTAGCCATCAACAAGCCAATACTTCAATTGCTTCTACATCCACTCCAACAATCGATTACCCACAAAACAACACCATTGAACCCATATTTGAAAACCCCTTCTACAATACACAACAAAATACACCACCAAATTCACCACCTACAATACCTCAACAACAAAATCAACCACAAATGACGACTTTACGTGATCGTAACCGTCCCAACCACGATGATACCCAATCTCCAATCAATTTCGGTGTCTTGGCCCCAAATAATTTTGAGATTCACCCGGCTCAAATGAGTTCTATTGAGCGGGATAGCTTTGGAGGCCTCCCCGATGAAGATGCTCATGCCCACTTGAGAAAATTCAAAAGTAGGGTAGGAATCATGAAAAGGAATGGGGTGCCCGAGGAAACCCTTTGCCTCATGTTGTTCCCATTTTCCCTCAAGGACCGGGCGGAGAGGTGGTTGAATAACCATCCTCCAAACACTTTCACCACTTGGGATGATTTGGCTAAGGAGTTCCTAAGCAAGTACTACCCCGCCTCCAAAACGGCGATGCTAAGAAACGAGATTACCACCTTCCAACAAGAGGATGGAGAGTCCTTGGGAGAAGCATGGGATCGGTTCATTGATTTACTTGCCCGATGCCCTCACCATGGAATTGCGGATTGGTATGTCACCCAAACCTTCTATCAAACTCTCCTCCCTCAAACCAAGGCCATGGTGAATGCTTCCGCGGGGGGAAGTTTTGATCATTTGAATGACCAACAAGGGGCGGCATTGATTAAGAAGATGGTTGAGTCGGAATCTAGCTATGGTACTAGTTCTAGAGGAAATAGCTTGAGAAGGAGTTCTAAGTACCCAAGTGAGAACTTCTCAAATGCGGATACCAATGCCAAGATTGATTTGCTCACACAAACTTTTACAAAGGGTTTTGCCGAGCTTCAAAAAGCTCAAAATCAAAGTCAAGGCCATCATGTGAATGAAGCTAGTGGGTCTTATGCACCTCCTATGGTGGAAGCTTATCAAACCCCCACTTGTGAAATTTGCAATGGATATGGACACACCTTTGAAGTTTGTGGGAACAATTTTTCTTATAACCATGAAGGTGCAAATGACTACCAACATGTGAATGCTTTTCAAGGAGTCAACAACAACCCACGGCCCTCAAGGCCTCAATTCCAAAATCAAGGAGCTTACAACCCAAATTCAAATTTCTATCATCCAAGCTCAAAATTTCACCCAAACATGAGTTACAAAAGCCAAAATGTCTTAAACCCTCAACACACTCAAACTCAACCTTCCAACCCTCCGGGTTTTTCCCAACCTAGAGGAGGAGGTCAATTTTCTAGAGGAAACTATAACAATCAATTCAACAACTCTCAACAAGGTCAAGGATCCAACCAATTCCAAAATCAACACTTCAATGATCAAGGTTACAATAACCAAGGTAACTTCCAAAACCAAGGTAATTGGAATCAAGGTCAAGGAAATTGGAATCAAAATCAAGGGAACCAAAACTTCAACAATCAAGGCCAAGGTAATTTTTACCAAGGCAATCAAAACAATCAAGCAAGTCAAGGGGTTCCCGATCAATCTTTCCAAGGCCAAGGGCCAAATTTCAACAACAACCAAGGGTCAAATTTCAACAATCAAGGTTCAAGGGGGCAACAAGGGAATTTTAACAACAACCAACAAGGAAACTTTAACAATCAAAGAAACAACAACCAAGGGTCGAGTAGTCGGAATGACTATGCTTTTGCCCTTCCTTTGACAAATCAACCCCACCAAGAGAATGATCCTTCAATAAGTGAAGTTTTGCAACTAGTCAAAAACATGGAAATCCAAAACAACTTGGCTTTGCAAAATGTCACTAATGCTCACAAAAAGGAGGTGAGAGAATTGGAAGCTAGGTTAGCTTCTCAAGCTTTGAACAATCCTCAAAGGCCTCCGGGAGGTCTACTTGCTCAAGGGAAAAGCTCCACGGATGCTTCATCAAGCCACCATGCATGTGCGGTGACTTTAAGAAGTGGACTAGTGCTTGATAACCCCTACATGGATATGATGAATGATGAGATTCCAAATGATGAGCATGTTGAGGAAGGAGAAGAACTTGAAGAGCCCTTTTTGACTCCTACCTTGGAGTTAAAAGATGATGGAAAGGGTGAAGATGATCAACCCAAAGAGGGAGAAGAAGGGTATGTCGAAATTATGCCTTATGAAGAGGAGATGAACAAGGATGTCAATGATGACAGAGTAGAGGTACAACCACTAGCAAGAGCTAAGGTAACCAATAAAACTCCCATGCCAAAGGTATCTTTTAGTACTCCACTTGTTGTTTCCGATATCCCCTACCCCTCTAGAGCTTTGAAAACTAAGGAAAACTTCAAGTTCACCCAATTTAGAAAAATGCTTGAGGGACTTGAAGTGACCTTACCTTTCACCGATGTTATATTGAACATGCCCACGTACTCAAAATTTCTAAAAGACATCTTGACTCACAAGAGAACTTTGGGTACCCAAGATGTTATGATTATGGAGGCGGAGTGTAGTGCTCTCCTCATTAATCCTAACTCTTTTAAAATGCCAAAAAAACTTGGGGACCCCGGAAGTTTCTCTATCCCTTGTGTTGTGGGGGGCGTCATGATTTCAAGGGCATTATGTGACAATGGTGCAAGTGTAAGTGTCATTCCCTTAACTATTGCTAAAAGAATTGGACTTGAAAGTTTAACCCACACTTCTATGACTCTACAACTAGCGGATAGGTCCGTTAAGCAACCTTTGGGTGTTCTTGAGGACGTACCCGTTAAAGTTGGCAAATTTTTGATCCCCACGGATTTCGTTGTCCTAGATATCCCGGAGGATAGCCACACTCCCATTATCCTCGGTAGGCCCTTTTTGGCTACCGGAGGTGTCCTCATTGATGTGAGGGACGGGCGGCTAACCTTTAGGGTGGGAAACGAAACCCTTGAATTTAATCTTCCACATCTAGTGAAGGGACCAATGTTTCACAAAGCATGCTCGGTAGAAGTCATAGAGGAAGTGGTTGAGAAGGTGCATGAAGAGGAGAAGTATGAAGAAGAAGCTCTACAAGTGGCTCTCCATGATGAGGAAATGGGAGATGACCACGAGGTAGATGATGAACTAATGAAGAAGGTGGAGGGCCTTCTCCCTCCAAAGGTACAACTTAAGCCCTTACCGCCCTCACTTAAGTACTCTTTTTTAGGTGAGGGAGAGACTTATCCCGTTATCATTAATGCTAATTTAAGTGAAGGCCAAGAACTTGAACTTTTGAAAGTCTTGAAAACTCATAGGGGTTCACTTGGATATAGCATTGATGATATCAAAGGGTTGAGTCCTAATCTTTGCATGCATAGAATTGTCTTGGAGGAGGGTAGCAAACCTAAGGTAGATGGGCTACGTAGGTTGAACCCTAAGATGGCGGAAGTGGTTAAAAGTGAGGTTATGAAGTTGTTAGAGGCCGGGATTATCTACCAAATAACCGATAGTTCTTGGGTGAGCCCCGGCCATGTAGTGCCCAAGAAAGGAGGGGTGACTATGGTGGAACAAGAGGATGGGACTCTCTTAGCTTCTAGACCCGTGACCGGGTGGCGGATGTGCATTGACTATCGCAAATTAAATGCCGCCACCCTCAAAGACCACTACCCCATCCCCTTTATTGGCCAAATGCTTGAAAGGTTGGCGGGGCATTCTTACTATTCATTTCTAGATGGTTATTCCGGGTTTTTCCAAATCCCCATACACCCGGAAGACCAAGAGAAGACCACATTCACTTGTCCCATAGGAGTTTATGCTTATAAGAGGATGCCCTTTGGGCTTTGTAATGCTCTGGGGACGTTCCAAAGATGTATGACGGCAATTTTTGCCGATTTTCTTGAGAAGAGTATGGAGGTCTTCATGGACGACTTTAGTGTCCATGGAGACTCATTTGATCTTGGACTTGTGAATTTGTCTCATGTTTTGCAAAGATGTGAGGAGCACAACCTCGTCCTCAATTGGGAGAAGTGCCACTTTATGGTGGAGGAGGGGGTTGTGCTTGGTCACATCGTGTCTAAGAGAGGCATAGAAGTTGATATGGCTAAGGTTTCGGTAATAGAAAACTTGTCACCCCCTACTAATGTGAAGGGAGTGAGAAGCTTTCTAGGCCATGCTGGCTTTTACCGACGTTTCATCAAAGATTTTTCAAAAATAGTCAAGCCTTTAACTTCTCTTCTTCTCAAAGACACACCATTTGTATTTGATGAATTTTGCTTGAGTGCTTTTTGTAGGTTGAAGGAGGCTCTTGTGACGGCTCCCATAATCCGATCACCGGATTGGAGCCTTCCCTTCGAAGTTATGTGCGACGCCTCCGACTATGCGGTCGGGGCGGTGCTTGGCCAAGTTGTGGATAAGAAGCACCATGTAATCTACTACACAAGCAAAACTCTTGATCAAGCCCAAGTCAACTACTCTACGACGGAAAAGGAGATGCTAGCTATTGTTCATGCCGTGGAAAAGTTCCGGCAATACGTTGTTGGTGCTAAGGTTGTGGTATACTCGGATCACTCCGCTTTGAGGCAATTGTTAGTGAAAAAGGATGCAAAACCAAGGCTCTTGAGGTGGGTTCTTTTACTTCAAGAGTTTGACTTGGAAATTAAAGACAAGGCGGGGTCGGAGAATGTTGTTGCCGACCACCTATCTAGATTAACTACCGAAGATCATGGGTTGAAGGATGAGAGTGGCCCGATCAATGAGTGGTTGAGAGAAGATAGTTTGATGATGATAGGTGGTAAATCACCATGGTTTGCGGACTTGGCAAATTTGATTGTGAGTGGGTTTATGCCGGAAGAGTTGGATGCTAGAGCTAGGAGGAAGTTGAAGCATGACTCAAAACGCTATTTTTGGAATGACCCACATCTTTTTCGCAAGTGTGGTGATGGCATGTTCCGAAGATGTGTTCCTAGAGACGAAGGTATGGAGATAGTTGATAGAATTCACAACTCGGCCTATGGGGGCCACCTTGGTACATCTCGCACCATTGCAAAGGTGTTACAAGGTGGTTTCTATTGGCCATCTATGTTCAAGGATATCCACTACTTTGTCAAATCTTGTGATCGGTGCAAAAGAACGGGGAATATTAGTCAAAGGAATGAGATGCCCCTTCAAAACATTCTTGAGATTGAGCTTTTTGATTGTTGGGGAGTTGATTTCATGGGACCATTTCCCAACTCTTGCGGGAATGAGTACATTTTGGTAGCGGTGGACTATGTGTCCAAGTGGATTGAAGCCGTCGCCACCCCAACAAATGATGCTAAGGTTGTTATCAAGCTCTTCAAGAACACTATATTTCCGAGATTTGGGACCCCAAGGGTGGTGATTAGCGACGGGGGTTCGCACTTTAGGAAGAGCACTTTCAAGTTCTTACTTTCTTCCCATGGTGTCACTCATAAGACCGCTCTTGCCTACCACCCTCAAACTAGTGGGCAAGTAGAGGTCTCAAACCGTCAAATAAAAGCTATCTTGGAGAAGACTACAAGCAAAGGTAGGAAGGATTGGTCTCAAAAGCTTCCGGATGTTCTATGGGCCCTTCGCACCGCTTTCAAAACTCCACTCGGCACAACTCCCTACAAGCTTGTTTATGGAAAAGCTTGTCACTTGCCAATCGAGTTGGAGCACAAGGCATGGTGGGCCTTAAAGGAGATGAACTTTGATATTGATATGGCCGGAGAGCTACGATTTCTCCAAATGAATGAACTTGAAGAGTTAAGACTTGATGCCTACGAGAGCTCAAAGATCTACAAGGAGCAAACAAAGAAATGGCATGATGCCAAATTGGTTGATAAAGATGTAAAAGTGGGTGACCAAGTCTTACTCTATAATTCTAGAGTCAAGTTGTTTCCGGGAAAGCTACGCTCTAGATGGTCGGGTCCTTTCAAAGTTATCGACATTTCACCACATGGAGCTTTTGAACTTTGGAGCGAAGAAGGTGGTAATTTCAAGGTCAATGGGCATCGAGTGAAAAGATATTTCGATGGAGATGAAAAGGGAACGGTGGAAGTACTCTTCCTTGGGGATCCACTTCCCGAGGAGGAGTCTTGTTTGTAAACTCTTGTGATTTGATAGGTTTGGTGGAGTCCCTCAACAACCACCAATTTTTTTGTATATAGCATGCATATTAGGAATAGTTGTGAAGATTTGGATTTGTGTACTCGGGTTTTTCGTCTTTGGAAGAAGTCTTAGGTAGATTTGAAACATTTGTAGTCAGGTTTGGATCAAAACCGTATCATTGGGAATATGTTGGTAGGGTCGAGTTTGTTGGTGACTTGGGTTTCTTTGGGGATTTGTTGTGGATTTGAAGACGAGGTGAAGATTTGATGAAGTGTTCCAGGCCGGTCGACCGGCAGCCGGGGTGCCGACCGGCCCAGAGCACTCCAGAAGGTGAGTTCTGAAGTTTGAAAATTAATGTGCAGGTGTTCCAGGCCGGTCGACCGGCAGCCAGGGTGCCAACCGGCCTGGAGCACATTATCATAGAGGTTGGTTTTTTTGGGAATTTTCGAGTTGCGTTCTATGCCGGTTGGCCGGCGGCCGGTCTGTCACCGGCCCAGAGCATCATTTGACTAAGATTTTGAAGGTTGGAAATTTTGAGCCGAGTTCTAGGCCGGTCGACCGGCAGCCGGGTCCTGACCGGCCTGCACTACCTGAACACGCAAAATTTCAAAAATCCAAAAAATCGATTTTTTTGTACTAAATTCCAGGCCGGTCGACCGGCGGCCGGTGCCTGGACCGGCCCAGACCCCTACCCGAGACATTAAACACTCGTGAGCCTCATTTTTTTCTTTCTTTCTTCTTCATTCAACTTCCTTTCTTTCTCCTTCTTCCTTCAAATCTCCACAAAAACTCCAACAAAACCCACAAAAACTCACACAAATCACCACATAATTCACCAAATCCAACAACTAACCCAAATATTAACCCACTACATCAAATAAATTCATCCCAAAACCTCAAAAACCCCAATTTTTCCCTCTTTCAATTGAATCTAACGAATATCACCATGGCTCAACAACCACCTCGGAAAAGAACAAGGGCTCAACTTGAGGCGGAGTTGGAGGCTAGGCTCCAGCAAGTGACGGCGGGAATGGGTCCGGATAACGATTTTCCGGATATCGTCTTCGTAAGCGAAATCGCAAGAGGTAAATTTCAATGTTTAAAGCGTAGACCTCTTCCCCACTCCCGTTTTATTTGTCGGAATACTATGCGGAACCTCGGCCTTGATACGGTCACTCTTGAACTTTTCAAAGGGTTGGGGATGGGGGAACTATACGGTCAGCACTTCCGTACTTACCCCCGTCTTACTTGGGAGTTTTTGAGTTCGTTTAGCCATGAGAAGGATAGGAATACGGGTATGGTCAAAATTGTTTCCTTTCGCCTTCTTAATACTGCTTTTAACCTTCCCCTTGAGAAATTTTGTAAGGTTTTAGGGGTCAAATTTCATAAGTCGTACAAGGTCCCCGAAAACTTTAATGTGAATGATGTGTGGACTGCTATATCGGGTTTTGAATTTGCGAAGGGAACTAAGAGGCCGGCAAATGCTTGCCACAATGCCCCTATTAGGTTTTGGCATCGGTTTATGGGTTGGACGTTGTTTGGAAGTGTAACAACCCGAGAAGTACCCAATTTTTCCTAGTAAAAATATTTACTAACACTTTTCAGCAGACTTAAGTTTTTAAAATAGAATTTATTGTTTCGAGTCGTATTTTGAAATTCCGAGTTCGTATTTGGAATTTCTGAGAGATTTCATGAAAAGCCCGTTTTTAGTCATCTTTGACTTTTCTTGACTTTTAAGTCGTCTTTGACTTTTCTTGACTTTTTAAAGTCGTCATTGACTTTTCTTGACTTTTAAGTCGTCATAAACTTTTCTTGACTTTTAAGTCATCTTTGACTTTTCTTGACTTTTAAGTCGACTTTGACTTTCGTTGACTTTTCCGACTCACCTCGTAATTTTAAAGACCGAAATTTTATTTTGAAAAATAATAAATTTAATTTATTTTTATTAAGATTTATTTGAATTTATGATAATTTAATATAATTATTTTGAATTTATTCGGAATTAAAGAATAACTTTTATGATTTAACCCCAAACGTCATTTAACTATTCCCGGGTCAACTTAAGTCCCGAAACCCGACTTGACATGAGTCATACGCCCCATGTCACTTTTTTTCCACTCATATTAGATCTTTTAATTAATATGATTAAACTAATAAAAATATCTAAGATATTTGTAACTTTATCGGTATGTCAACTTAAACTCCGCAAATCGCGTAAAAACAGACCCGATTCCTCTCCATTTCACACGTCTCTTTTTTCCCCTCTTAAGCCTTGATATTTTCTTTCGTTTCATTACTCACCAACAACTTTTCATTTAACAATCAATCAAATTAAGATCTAATTAATCGTTTTTCATCGTTCTTCATTCGTTCTTCGTCGTTCTTCATTTGTTCTTCGTCGTTCTTGAGCAAAATCATCATAAAACCTTCATTTCTTAATTAAATCCGTCCTAACTTATATTTATAGAATCTCCTCTTCGCTCTCCATCTCAAGTACGGTTTTATTTCAAATCCGACAAAATCGTTTTCAACATTTAATTATGGAAAATCAAGTTTAAGTTCTAATAATGTTTTTCTTGTCTTTTCTTATAGGGGAAGATTTTGAAGACGAGTTTGGAGACTCGTATATTTTGGGTGAAGATTAGTAGAAGGGTTCTTATTATATATACTTCTTATTATTTTGGTGCTAATTGTTTTTCTAGCTAAGGTAACAATTCCGTTTTACTCGACGAATAAATGTCACATAACCTTTAGTTTTTGGTTCATGTTATGGTTAATTATGATGTTAGTTAGTAACATAGCCTTTAGCTTTGGTTTTCTTTAGTTTTGGTTCATTTTTAGTTTTTGTTCATATTATTATGATTTTATGATTTTTAGTTAGTAACATGTTAAGTAGTAGTTATTATGGTGTTTTATGATTTTATAACATGTTGGTTGTTCTTGATGAATTTGGCTGATTCTTCATAATCATGATTTTTGTATGATTGATGGTTGTTTTGATTGTTTAAAAATGGATGTTGTTAATTAAAAACATGTTAGAATTAATGTGGAATTTGGGGTGGTTGTTTTAAGTGGTGGCCGGAAATAGTGGTGGTGGGGAACCGGACCAGACCGGCCGGTCCAGGCCGGTTCAGACCCGGTCTGGGCTGGTCCATGGTGGGTCCGGGTTTTGGTCTGTGGGTTGTGTCGATGTTTGATTGTTATGTGGTTGTTTTGACGGGTTTTAATTAAGTTAAGCATGCGGGAAATAATTAAGAAAACGGTTTTTGTAAAAAGTGTAAAATCTGCCAAAACAGCCCATTTAGGCCCGTGGGGCCCAGTTCAGGCCCATGTGGGGTCCGGCCCAACTCAGCCCGTGGGTCCCACTTTGGGACTTGTGACGGTTTTTGAGTTATCGTCATTTTTATCGTGTTTGGTAATATTTAGCAAGTGGGAAATATTAATAAGTAAAATATTTAATTAAAAAGGTTTTTCCATAAAATTATTATTTCTCACATGTTAGAAATTATAAGACGAGATTGTAGTTTATTTTAATATCCTTTAAGTCAAGCGGGGTTTTACGTAAGATTTAATAATTCACATGTTAGAAGTTTTATTAAAATAACATGTAATGAATATGTTGATTTTATGTCTATGTGATAAAGACTCTGTTTCTAGCCGGTTTGATCCAACGGGTTTGGTCAAACTAAGATCTAGTCAGCCCCGATGTGACTGATGACCCGTCGCGGGACTCGGGTCGGGGATTTGTCTTCAAGTGAGGTTGGATTTAATTATGAATTAGCCTTAGTAGCTATGAGGCGATATGATATTTGAGTATTATTGATATGCAATTAGTAACATGATAGGATGTTTTTCCCGTGACTGTTTTATTATATGGTTGGTGTCGTGTTGACTAAGTACCCATAGAGAATTATGAGTATTTGGCGTCTTGACCATGCTAATTCTAAATGAGTAGCTTGGACCACGACATTGATAGGTCCGTACTGTCTTTAACGAGTATATAGTTCATGGTTAATAGCTTTTGTGCCCGGGCCTGGGGGGCTTATCTCCAAGTCGGGGCATGGCATCCTAAGAGTTCCGCTTTGGGAAGGGAGCCAGCTTAAGTACTATCCATCTCTGCTTAGGGGGTCGCCTAGTAGAGTTTCTCATAGACGGTTCTGTCATGGGACGGGGAATGGAATAGCTGTTGTCGCTAGGTCTGATCAGTCTAGGACTAGGATGTTTTCCTACCTTGTGGTATAGCCTCGAGTTACAGAAGTCGACTATTGACTGGACTAAGAACTTATGCCTGTTTGTAGAAGTATTTGTCTTTCATGTTTGTATGATTCTATGAGTTCTAGAAGGTGAGATGCAAGCCGGCTAGGATTGAGAGAGTTTGGATTAACGGTTGTTAACTGATTCACATGATTACGTGTTGATTAGGGTTTGAGTGTATCAGGGCCATGTTACATGGTAACCGCTGAGCCAGCATACCAGCTTCCCTACCTCGGGTTATATTTTATTACCGGATTCACATGATAGCTTTAATATGATAGGTTATATGTTAGTTATTTGTTTCATAACATGAAAAGCATATCTTATATGTTAAGTTTTGTAGTTCCCCATACATGCTTTTATGTTATTCACATGTTTAATTAAAACTAGCACATTTCGTGGCTGGGCAGAACTCGGAGTTCTCCCCACTGACTGTGGCTTCCGTGTTTATATTTAATGCGGTCGAACAGGTGGTGATGCATATTTTGGGGTACATGACGAGCTAGCGAGCGAAGTATTTTACCTTGGAACTATATTCGGTTCATAGTTTGTATATTATTGTACACACTTTTATTTCCGTATTTATACGGGAGATATGTCTCCCGTCTTGTACATTTCGTTTGTAGAATATTATTTCCGTTTTGTAATGACCTTTTTATTTTCTGACACCTTCGTTTTGTACTATCTTATTTCTTTTATGTATTTAAATAATTTTTTTTATTTCCGCAAATTTGAGGGTGTCACATATGTCGTTTTGTTAGTCAATTGTATATAGAACAATTTGTATCTATTTTCCAATTGTTTGCGCATCGAGTCGACAAGAATCGTCTGGTTTGTAATTGTTATTTCCCCAATGGCTTCCCTTCCCCCCTATGCCATGTTGTGATTGTTTGCTTAGAATAACATAGATCTGATCAACCTCACATGCTAAATCACTTGTAGAAAGTAGTTTAGATGCATTAAATGACTTAGAACGAAGTTCACATGCTAGGGTTTAAAACATTTTTTGCATTTACATAAATAATAATAGGTCAACTCGAATAAGCCATCATTGTCCTTGATAGAGATCGTTATTGTACTGGGCGGGGTTAGGTGTCTTATTATTAGACTTCCTAACATGTACCCTCACACAAAGCCTTTTCTCTATATGGTTTGCAAATTCCTAAAACTTGGTGGCGACTCTTTTTAAAATTAGAATCCCTCGTGGATGAACTTATTTTCCCCCATCCATGGGTTTAATCTATATCTTACCTTATCCTAGTCTCTTTTACTTAGCGTATACTTAAATCAACTTCATAAGACTTTTATAGTGGCTTATCGATTGATGGTTTTGTAGGATAAGATATTCATGCATTGTTTAATATGTGAATGATTATATTTGTATTTGAGATACTGAGTAAGTAGTATATGAAAGGGGGAGGTAGATTATACATTGTTTTGGTGGTTACCAAGAGTTAAACACACCAAATCTTTCCCTTTATTTATTCTTGCTAACTCAGTGTTTATGGAATTGCCTACACTAGTAAAAGTTTTCATCTTTGGTGCATTTATGCATTTCTCTACACAATTTTCAATTTAATGTCATCTACCATCTTTCTCATCATATATATCCATTGTTTGTGCATACTCTCTTTTTGTTAATTGTTAATTAGGTCATTAGTATTAGCTTAAGACTTGCTAGAGGTTAAATCTAAGTTAGTTTGTAATAGGTTTCTCTTGGGTTCGACCCATTCTTTCCGTTTACTTCTCTTTTATTTAGGATAGTCTAGAGTCTAGTTCGGTTTTATAAGTTTCTAATTTCTCGGGTTAATAACTAGATTTAAAGACGCTAGTTTTTATCCCAACTGTAACAACCCGAAAAGTACCCAATTTTTCTAGTAAAAATTTCTTAGGGATACTTTTCAGCAAGGCTAAGTTTTTAAAATAGAATTTATTGTTTCGAGTCGTATTTTAAAATTCCGAGTTCGTATTTGGAATTTCTGAGAGATTTCATGAAAATCCCGTTTTTAGTCATCTTTGACTTTTCTTGACTTTTAAGTCGTCTTTGACTTTTCTTGACTTTTTAAAGTCGTCATTGACTTTTCTTGACTTTTAAGTCGTCATAACTTTTCTTGACTTTTAAGTCATCTTTGACTTTTCTTGACTTTTAAGTCGACTTTGACTTTCGTTGACTTTCCCGACTCGCCTTGTAAGTTTGAAGACCGAAATTTTATTTAAAAAAATAATATTTTTAATTGATTTTTATTTAGATTTATTAGAATTTATGATAATTTAATAAAATTATTTTGAATTTATTCGGAATTTATAATAAGGTTTTACGGTTTAAACCCAGGAATCATTTAACTATTCCCGACTCATCGTAAATCCCGAAACAAACCCGAAACCCGACTTTGGCATGAGTCACACGCCCATGTCACCTTTTTCCACTCACATTAGATATTTTGAATTAATATGATTAAACTAATAATAATATCTAAGATATTTATAACTTTATCGATCTGTCAACGAAAATTTCGCAAAACCGTTTACAAAAACAGCTCGATTCATCTAATGTGTCACGACGTCCTTTTTCCTCTCGGAGGCATTGAATAGTTTTCATTTCTTTTCATTAATATAACATAATATCTAGATATTTAATTTAATTAACTTAATATTTAATTAATTATCTTATTATAATAATAAAACCCGAGTCAATTCCGTAACAAAAATTTCAAAACCCGACTCATTAGTTTCTCTATAAACACACGGCTCACTCACCCACTTTACTCACCAACAACTTTTCATTTTACAATCAATCAAATTAAGATCTAAATAACACTTTCTTTAATCGTTCTTGAGCGTTCTTCGGCGTTCTTCATCCGTTCTTCGTCGTTCTTGAGCAAAATCATCATAAAACCTTCATTTCTTAATTAAATCCGTCCTAACTTATATTTCTAGAATCTCCTCTTCGCTCTCCATCTTCTAGTACGGTTTATTTTTAATTCCGTCAAAATCGTTTTCAACATTTAATTATGGAAAATCAAGTTTAAGTTCTAATAATGTTTTTCTTGTCATTTCTTATAGGGGAAGATTTTGAAGACGAGTTTGGAGACTCGTATATTTTGGGTGAAGATTAGTAGGAGGGTTTCTTAGTTTATACTTCTTATTTTGGTGCTAATTGATTTGCTAGCTAAGGTAACGATTCCGAGTTACTCGACGAATATATGTTACATAGCTTTTGTTTCTTTTGTTTTGGTTCATCTTTTGTTCTTATGTTTTTGGTTTATGTTGTTGATTTATGATTTTTAGTTAGTAACATGATAAGTAGTTATTTTTATTATGTTGTATGAATAATTAGCATGATTATTGTTTTTGACATATTTGAATGATTTAATTAAAATCATGATTTTTGCATGGATGATTGTTAAAATAGTTGTTTGTGAATTAAAAACATGTTGGAATTTATTTGGTGTTGTTCGTGGTTGGAACCGTGGAGATAGGCTGAAAAACCAGCCCAAACCGGCCGGTTCAGGCCCGGTTCAGGCCGGTCCTGGTCCGGTCTGGATTGGTCCGGATTTGGTCCGTTGGTGTTGTGTCGATGTTTGATTGGTTGGTTGTTGTTTTGACGGGTTTTAAATATGTTATGCATGCGGGAAAATATTAAGAAACGGTTTTAGAATTTTAATCAAAACAGCTCAAACCAAGCCCGTGGGCCCAGTCCAGGCCCATGTTAGGTCCGGCCCAAAATCAGCCCGTGGGTCCCACTTTGGACTTGTGACGGTTTTTGAGTTTAGTGTTAATTTATCGTGTTTTGTAATATTTAGCAAGTGGGAAATATTAATAAGTAAAATATTTAATTAAAAAGGGTTTTCATAAAGTTATTATTTCTCACATGTTAGAAATTATAATACGAGATCGTAGTTTAAATTTATATCCTTTAAGTCAAGCGGGTTTAGTAAAATTTAATAATTCACATGTTAGAAGTTTTAATAATATAACATGTAATGAATATGTTGATTTTATGTCTATGTGATAAAGACTCTGTTTCTAGCCGGTTTGATCCAACGGGTTTGGTCAAACTAAGATATAGTCAGCCCCGATTTGACTGATGACCCGTCGCGGGACTCGGGTCGGGGATTTGTCTTCAAGTAAGGTTTTATTTAATTATTGAATTAGCATTAGTAGATATGAGGCGATATGATACTTGATTATTATTTATCTGCAATTAGTCACATGATAGGATGTTTTTCCCGTGACTGTTTGATTATATGGTTGGTGTCGTGTTGACTAAGTCCCCATAGAGAATTATGAGTAGATGGCGTCTTGACCATTCTAATTCTAAATGAGTATCTTGGACCATGACATTGATAGGCCCGTACTATCTTTAACGAGTATATAGTTCACTGCTTGATAGCTTTTGTGTCCCGGGCCTGGGGGGCTTATCCCCAAGTCGGGGCATGGCATCCTAAGAGTTCCGCTTTGGGAAGGGAGCAAGCTTAAGTACTAGCCATCTCTGCTTAGGGGGTCGCCTAGCAGAGTTTCTTGTGTACGGTTATGTCATGAGACGGGGAATGGAATAGCGGTTGTCGCTAGGTCTGATCAGTCTAGGACTAGGATGTTTTCCTACCTTGTGGTATAGCCTCGAGTTACAGAAGTCGACTATTGACTGCCCTAAGAACTTATGCCTGTTTGTAGACGTATTGGTCTTTCATGTTTGTATGATTCTATGAGTTCTAGAAGGTGAGATGCAAGCCGGCTAGGATTGATAGAGTTTGGATTACCGCTTGTTAACTGATTCACATGATTACGTGTTGATTAGGGTTTGAGTGTATCAGGGCCATGTTACATGGTAACCGCTGAGCCAGCATACTAGCTTCCCTACCTCGAGTTATATTTTATTATCGGATTCACATGATAGCTTTCATATGATAGGTTATATGTTAGTTAACTGTTTCATAACATGAAAACCATATCATATATGTAAGGTTTTGTATTTTCTATATACATTGCTTTTATGTTTTTCATGTTTCATTAAACTCGACATTTCGTGGCTGGGAGAACGCGGAGTTACTCCCCACTGACTGTGGCTTCCGTGTTTATATTTAA
>JAIUZE010015930.1:0-11706 GCA_022085475.1 Heliosperma pusillum | reverse complement strand
AAGAGAGGAAAAAGAGACGTGTGAAATGGAGAGGAATCGGGTCTGTTGTTAAGCGATTTGCGGAGTTTAAGTTGACAGACCGATAAAGTTACAAATATCTTAGATATTTTTATTAGTTTAATCATATTAATTAAAAGATCTACTATGAGTGGAAAAAAAGTGACATGGGGCGTGTGACTCATGTCAAAGTCGGGTTTCGGGACTTAAGTTGACCCGGGAATAGTTAAATGACGTTCGGTTAAAACCGTAAAAGTTATTCTTTAAATTCAGAATAAATTCAAAATAATTATATTAAATTACGATAAATTACGATAAATCTTAATAAAAATAAATTAAATTTATTATTTTTCAAATATAATTTCGGTCTTTAAAATTACGAGGCGAGGCGGGGGAAAGTCAACGGAAGTCAAAGTTGACGTTTAAAAGTCAAGAAAGTAAATGCGACTTAAAAGCAAAAAAGTCAATGCGACTTTAAAAGTCCAGAAAAGTCAAAAAGAGGACTAAAAGTCAAGAAAAGTCAAAATGACTAAAAAACGGTATTTTCAGAAATCTCTCAGAAATTCCAAATACGAACTCGGAATTTAAAAATACGACTCGAAACAATAAATTCTATTTTAAAAACTTAAGTCTGCTGAAAAGTGTTAGTAATATTTTTACTAGAAAAATTGGGTACTTTTCGGGTTGTTACAATCACCCCTCCTTTTAAAAAGTTTCGTCCTCGAAACTTAGAAGAAGGAAAGTAACATATAGGTAGGTCTATTTCAAAACTGTTAAAAATATACTTGTAATAAAATATAGGGTCTTATCAATGGGGCGGAAGATTCTCGTCTATAGTTAAGAACATCAACGTCCCAAATCAAAGACTCAAAAAAATACATTTTCGCATCAATAAATGAGAAAACTAGTTATCGAACGTCTCCAATAACGAGTCTCAACACTCCTTGACGGTAAAATACTTGAAATCATAAAACATCTCCAAAACTTTTAGTTCAAAAAATTTTATAGTAAAGGTAATAACTCTACTATTTACGCTTAAAATTTCTAACTAAAGCTTCTAATAATTTATCTATAAGAGATGATACTCGATAGAAGGAACGAAATATTCGAAAGAATAAATCGAATAGAAAGAGGGAAGAAAGAAGGATATTAGCCGGAAAAGTAGATCCGTTTATTGATATAGGAATGTCCGAATAAAGATAAGAGCATGAAAACACATCTCCGGACGGTAAAGATATAGGAGTACTTTCTCCAACTGAAGCTTTGAGAGGTAATTTATCGGATAGTCTCATTGAAATAAAAGACAAAGAAGTTCCCGTATAAATTAAACACGGTATTTCTTAAATTGAAAACATACCGGTTACAATGTCTGGGTGAGCATCGGCCTCAGCGCGGCTCACGATGAAAATTCGACCCCTCGGTCTCCCAGAAATAGCTGGTGTAGAAGCTATCTTCTTCCTATAAGGCCATACATTAGCTTGGTGTCCCGGTTTCTGACAGCCATAGCATACAATTGGCTTGTTGAAACAGCCCATACCGGGATGCCTAAGCATCTCGCACCTAAAACAAATACGACCCTTAAGATCGTTGTTGTTGCTCGGAACGAATGGACGGTTTCTATGATTTGCTTGTCCACTCTGAAAGTTTCTCCTCTTGTTTGGAAAAGAGGGAGAAAAGGAAGGTCGAGATAAAGGAAATAATGGTCTTTTGCCATAAGAATTAGGAGCAACATACGAGGAACGAGCCTCGTCGGCAATCTCCCGAATAGAACTCTCTGCCCATATGGCATCATTGTAGATAGAAATAAAAGAAGTAGCACCCCTACTCATCTTGCCCTTTATCTGAGGAGAAAGCTTTCCTAGATAAAAGAAGGCCTTGTCTTCCTCCCTTGAAATAAGCCGAGTGGCATAATGAGCCAACTCGTTGAACTTGGTTGTGAACTTCTGAACTGAGAGAACTCCTTGTTTGAAGTCCATGAATTCTTTCAGTTTCTGCTGTCTCAATTCATCCGGGGAGAACCTCGCCTCCAATAGTTCACGGAAACGAGTCCACCCAAAATCTGGTTCTAACTTAGAAGTAGGGCCAGTAAGTGACCACCACTGATCTGCTTCCTTCACTAAGAAGTGGGAAGCAAGACGGACTTTATCCGTATCAAGAACATCATAAAGAGAAAAGTTCTTCTCCATTTCTCGTAACCATTCAGAAAGTTTGACGGGATTTCCTTCACCATCATAGGTTTTGGCTTGACTCCTAGATAGTTGTGAAGCAACCCATGTACAACTACCGTGTCTCTCACGGTCAGGAATAGGATTTGCTTGTTGATTTTGCTGATTTTGAATAATAACAGTAAGAGCTGCTAAGATCGTGTTGTCAATTCTCGGAGGCATCTTGCAAAAGAAAACACAGATTAGTACTTATCATTTAGCAAGCACAAAGAGACTACAACATAAATCCTAATCTACCCATCTTACCATTCTATCTCACAAGTTAATTATTTTATTAAGGTCAAGTTATTTATGCAAGGGTACACAAACGTGCGTCGGTAGCGAAAATGCTCTGATACCAACTGTGACACCCTCAAATTTGCGGAAAGAAAAAAAATAATTTAAATACATAATGAAGGTGTCTGAAATAAAAAGGTTCATTACAAAAGAAAAATACTATTATACAAAAGAATTATACAAGACGGGGGACATATCTCCCGTATAAATACGGAAATAAAAGAGTGTATAATAATATACAATCTAAGAACCGAATATAGGTCCAAGGTAAATACTTCGCTCGCGAGCTCGTCAATGTACCCCAAATATGCATCACCACCTGTTCGACCGCATTAAATATAAACACGGAAGCCACAGTCAGTGGGGAGTAACTCCGAGTTCTCCCAGCCACGAAATGTCAAGTTTAATTAAACATGAATAACATAAAAGCAATGTATATAGAAAATACAAAACCTTAACATATATGATATGTTTTCATGTTATGAAACAATAAACTAACAAATAACCTAGCATGTGAAAGCTATCATGTGAAACGATAATAAACTATAACTCGAGGTAGGGAAGCTGGTATGCTAGCTCAGAGGTTCCTCTCAGAAACATGGCCGTGATACACTCAAACCCTAATCAACACGTAATCATGTGAATCAGTTAACAATCGGTAATCCAAACTCTATCAACCTTAGCCGGCTTGCATCTCACCTTCTAAGATTCATAGAATCATACAAACATGAAAGACCAATACTTCTACAAACAGGCATAAGTTCTTAGAACGTCAATAGAAGACTTCTGTAACTCAAGTCTATACCACGAGGTAGGATATACTTAAATATTTAGGCTCAGCGGTCACTCCAGTAACATGGCCCAAATACCAAGCACACATCTAGGCTCAGCGGTTACACTAATAACATGGCCCAGATCCAAAGCACATATCTTAGCTCAGAGGTTCCTCTCAGAAACATGTCCAAGATACGACTCAACCCTAAACCTAGACTGCGCAGACCTAGAGAAATGCGAAGATCCATCGCATCCAAGACCCATGATACAATCACATGAGTACACCCTAAGAAGATCCATCAAAGGGGTTGGCTAGTACTAAAGCTGGCTCCATTTCCCAAAGTGGAAACTATGGCAGCCATGCCCCGACTTGAAGATCCATCAAGCCGGGAACACAAAAGCTATCAAGCCGCAAACTCCATATGCTCGTTAAAGATAGTACGGGCCTATCAATGTCATGGTCCAAGATACTCATTTAGAATTAGAATGGTCAAGACGCCATATACTCATAATTCTCTATGGGTACTTAGTCAACACGACACCAACCATATAATTAAACAGTCACGGGAAAAACATCCTATCATGTGACTAATTACATATAAATCATATTCAAATATCATATCGCCTCATATCTACTAAGGCTAATTCATTCATTAAAATAAAACCTTACCTGAAGACAAATCCCCGACCCGAGTCCCGCGACGGGTCATCAGTCAACCGGGGCTGACTAGATCTTAGTTTGACCAAACCCGTTTGGTCAAACCGGCTAGAAACAGAGTCTTAGCCCTCGAGGCTTGAACATAAGAATATCACATTCATTTCATGTTATTTCATTCTATTTCTAACATGTGAATTATTAAAATCATACGAAAACCCGTTTAACTTAACGGATATCAATTTAAACTACCATCTCGTATTATAATTTCTAACATGTGAGAAATAGTAATTTTATGAAAAACCTTTTTAATTAAATATTTTACTTATTAATATTTCTCACTTGCTAATTATTACAAAACGCGATAAAAATAACGATAACTCAAAAACCGTCACAAGTCCCAAGTGGGACCCACGGCTGATTTTGGGCCGAGACACACATGGGCCTGGACTGGGCCCCACGGGCTGGTTTGGGCTGTTTTGGGCCTTTTTATCGACTTTACTAAAAACCGTTTCTAATTATTTCCCGCATGCTTTAACATAATTAAAACCCGTCAAAACAACAACATAACTACCAAGTATCGACACAACCCAAAGACCAAAACCCGGACCCACCATGGACCAACCCAGACCGGGTCTGAACCGGCCTGGACCGGCTGGTTTGGTCCGGTTCACAGCCCCTAAACCGCCCCCCTAAACAGCCCCAAAACCGGTTCCCACAACAACAAACACAAATTATTTCCAACATGTTTTAATTAATCAACAACCATTTTAACATCCAATTCAACCATCATGCATATTAAAATCATGATTATGAAGAAATCATAAATATATGTCAAGAACACCAACATGTTTATAAATTCATACCACATGATAAAAACGATTACTTATCATGTTACTAATTAAAAACCGTAAATCATAAACACTAACTAAAGTATGTAACATTGATTCGTCGAGTAACTCGGAATCGTTACCTTAGCTAGCACAAAATCAAGTAGCACCAAAATATAAGAACTAAGAACTAAGAAACCCGTCTTCTAGTCTTCTCCTAAAATATACGAGTCACCAAACTCGTCTTCAACATCTTCCCCTATAAGAAATGACAAGAAAAACATTATTAGAACTTAAACTTGATTTTCCATAATTAAATGTTGAAAACGATTTTGTCGGATTTGAAATAAAACCGTACTTGAAGATGGAGAGCGAAGAGGAGGTTCTAGAAATATAAGTTAGGACGGATTTAATTAAGAAATGAAGGTTTTATGATGATTTTGCTCAAGAACGACGAAGAACGGATGAAGAACGCTCAAGAACAAATGAAGAACGATGAAGAACGATTAATTTGATCTTAATTTGATTTATTGTAAAATGAAAAGTTGTTAGTGAGTATGTGGTGAGTGAGGGCCGTGTAAATATAGAGGAATTAGGAAGTCGGATTTTGAAATTGTTGTTACGGAATTGACTCGCGTTTAATAATTATATTACGGTAATCGATTAAATATAATTAGCGATTAAGTTAATTGAACTAAATATCAAGATATTATGTTATTATAATGAAAAGAAAGGAAAATATCAAGGTGAAAGAGAGGACAAAGGAGACGTGTGAAATGGTGAGAAATCGGGTCTGTTTTTAAGCGATTTGCGGAGTTTAAATTGACAGACCGATAAAGTTACAAATATCTTAGATATTTTTATTAGTTTAATCATATTAATTAAAAGATCTAATATGAGTGGAAAAAAAGTGACATGGCGCGTGTGACTCATGTCAAAGTCGGGTTTCGGGACTTAAGTTGACCCGGGAATAGTTAAATGACGTTCGGTTAAAACCGTAAAAGTTATTCTTTAAATTCAGAATAAATTCAAAATAATTATATTAAATTACGATAAATTCCGATAAATCTTAATAAAAATAAATTAAATTTATTATTTTTCAAATATAATTTCGGTCTTTAAAATTACGAGGCGAGTCGGGAAAAGTCAACGAAAGTCAAAGTTGACTAAAAAGTCAAGAAAAGTCAATGATGACTTAAAAGTCAAGAAAAGTAAATGACGACTTAAAAGTCAAGAAAAGTCAATGACGACTTTTAAAAAGTCAAGAAAAAGTCAAAGACGACTTAAAAGTCAAGAAAAGTCAAAGATGACTAAAAACGGTCTTTTCATGAAATCTCTCAGAAATTCCAAATACGAACGCGGAATTTCAAAATACGACTCGGAACAAAAATTTCTATTTTAAAACCTTAAGTCTGCTGAAAAGTGTTAGTAAATATTTTTACTAGAAAAATTGGGTACTTTTCGGGTTGTTACAGATTTTGCGACGGAAATTCCGTCACAAGACCAATTCACCCGCGAAATGATAAAATGAAAAAAAAAATATTTTTTTTTGAATAGTGTTTGCGACGGATTTTGCGACGGAAATTCCGTCGCAAATAATTTTTTTTAGCGCGGAAAAATATATTTGCGACGGATTAATGGATTTGCGACGGAAATTCCGTCGCAAATCCATCCCACATCGGAAAAAAACAGCACATTTCTTATGTTTATATAGAATCCCTCACTTCTTACATTAAATATGTGACTTATGAATTGAAGCGGAAAAACATGCGGTTAAAAAAATCGCGCGAGATAAATTTACGCGCGAAATGATAAAATGAAAAGAAAAAAATGTTTTTTTTTTTTTAATAGTGTTTGCGACGGAAATTAAAAATTTGCGACGGAATTTCCGTCGCAGAATCACAATTTGCGACGAAAATTTGCGACGGAGTGCTTGTGACGGAAATTCCGTCGCAAATGCCTTTTAGCGACGGAATTAAGTGTATTTGCGACGGAATTATCCGTCGCTATTCAGAATTTTTTTTGTAGTGTAAGGAATGTAGAAGAGATGTTGTGATGGATTGTGATGTTGTATGGATCATTTTTCAAAGCTAACAATACAAGAAAGAAGACATTAAATAATGCCTTAGTCATCATCCACCTAGGCGTCCTAATCAGCATTTATCGTCTAAAACAAATACTAATTGAAGGAAAAAATATTTAGGGTTACACTTAATGAAAAATAGAAAACTTAGGGGTACCATGTATATTTCCAAAAGTGCAGGGGTACCACCAGGGGCGGAGCCAAGAATCAATTTTATGTAGGGCTAAATTTTTTTAAAGCCGCACTCGTATATTTGTAACTTAAAAAGTGAGAATACAACATAGTGAGTTTAAAATGGGGTCCAATTAAAACAGTTAATTGTCGGAATTTTTATAAGTTTAAACTTAGTCTTAAACTTTTAGGGGCATTTTGCTCATATTGAAACGTTTGGGGGCAAATTGTAACAAACCCCAAACGTTTGGGAGACAATTTGCTACTTTCCCCTATTAACAATACGGTACTTTCGAGTTGCTCAAACCCAACCCCGACATTCTCAGTTTATCTAAATTTGACACATTTAACATAGATATTTATGTTATGAAATTGGAGTTACCGAAGTGTAATCTTTTAACATGTTCAACATGCATTACGTAGTGCGGAGCATTATTCAAATTAGCTTGAAAATAACATCAATTTTTTTGAAAAGTTTTCTATCTATGATGCTAAAATTCAAAAATTTCAAGTTAATAAAGCATACAATGACATCTAATTTCAATATAAAAAAACTGACATTACGAGCAAGTAAAGTAACGATTAATTTCCTTACAAAAAAAAAGTCATGATCCAACAAATTGCATAACCTCTAAATAAATGTACTTGTATACGATAATAAATAATAAATGCTAATGAAACAATGACATTTTAATACTAATTCAATGGTAAACAAAAATAAAACACTAAATTCACTTGGTAAGGTTTGAACCCAAGACATTTTGTACTCCAAAAATCTTAAATTGTTTCACTTTACCAATTATGCTCCACTATCTCATTGTTTTGTAGAAAACTTAAAACTATTTATCAGAAAAACGTATTGGGCTATAGCCCATATAGCCCCCTTAGTAGATCCGCCCCTGGGTACCACGTAGAAAGCCAAAAAGTTGAGGGGTACCATGTAGAATATCCCATTATTTTATAAGCAACAAGTGGATGATTTGATATGTATATAATCCGTTTTAAGCTTAAGACAGATAATATCTATCTTAAATGAGAATTTGTGTAAATTTGAAGGACAAATTAAAAATAACCATCACGTATTTGCGTTTTTTTTTTACAAATTACCATCAAATATTAGCGTTTTTACAAATAACCCCCAAACTTTAATGTACACTTCCCAATAACCACCGTATTTTTACCCCGAGCATCGTTTTTCTTATTTCCCGAATTGTCAAGTGACGATTTAAGCAAAATTACAAGACTATCTTAATTAAACTTACACTCACTAATTCATTAACCAAATAACTAGTCGATTCATTCAATTACACCAACCTAACCCTAAATCCAAAATTTGTTATCTCTCTTCCCAAATTCATTCAATCGATTATTTGTATCATTCCCTAAAGCGCTCAATCCGTCAATCTTTAACCCATATTTGATTGAATAGAACTGACCAGTTATTCAATTAAATAAGATGAAAACAAACAAAAGATAGAAAGTTGAATATATTTGACTTTTATCTCAATGCAATAACACAATTTATTCATTACAATAAATGAGTTTCTACATTACAATAATTACAAATACCTGAGTTTCTATATTACAATAACTGAGTTTTTACATTACAACTAGTTTTGCTACCCGTGAAAATCACGGGTTATCTCTAGATATCCTTTGGCATTTTATAATATATTTTTTTCTTTTAAATACTATGTAGTGGGTACAAATAATGTACAATGTGATCAATTGGTATCTCCATTTTTTTATTATTCGTTTTTTTATTCTTCTACTTAAAAATAAGTAGGCGTTAGAAATATTTGTTGCCAACATGCCATGATAATTTATCCTTACTGTTAAAATCATATCGCGATAAATAACATTTAAGGTCTTATATTATATTTACTTGTTCCAGATACCATCATATGTCTTACATAGTTAAGGACAATTCACTACACCATAGTTGTATTAATCGAAGTAAACCATTATTGCTCTTAATTTTTTTTAATATACATAAAATGTACAAATGCACAACATATAAAGAGTACAATTAATAATAATACATATTACTTTGAAAATATGTCATATTTTAATTGAAAATTCATGCTTACATCTAAGTTAATTGGTCAATTCCAATTCCACCATCCTCTACTTTGGTCAAGTTATATATCACTTTGTAACTAATTGTAATTACATGATAATAATAAAATTACCATTATTTACAAATTCTTGCTTTCACACATAAATCCATGATTGATGTGAGCTATGATGATCGGTCTAATTTGTACACTTCACTCTCGTTTCCTTAGAATGATCTATCGTTTAATTAATATAAATGATATTTTGTAATAAGATAATAATGGCAAATGAAAAAAGGGGCGTAATAGAAGATTAGATACAAAAAATGAGACGTGGTCCATTTTTCAGGTATATGTTCGATCTAGTTTTTACGCTTTACTCTTGTATCCTTTTGAATGATCTATCGTGCAAATAATATAAATGGCAATAATATGTAGTAAGAAAATAATGGTAAATGAAAAAAAAAGGTGTAATATGAGATTAGGCGCAAAAATGAGACATGGTCCATTTGTGAGGGGTATAAAAGTATAATTTATTTATCTAGGTTGTGACAACCCTCGCGAATGCGGAAATATAAAACATACAAGCATGTGAAACCATATGCGGAAATACGGTATTTTAAAAACTTTTATACATGCAGGTTAAATAAAGCGAGGAGTGTCAAAATATTACAAACTAAGTACGAAATATAACAAAGAGACGGGGTCTCTTAAAATGTTAGCAAAGAACAAGTGTTTAGCAAAACTAGCTAAATCATCTAGAGGTGAATCTTCCAGGGGCAACGCCCGCTAGCTCACACCCGAACCCCAAAACATCATATCCAAAAAGGCATCCAAGCAAGCAACCTGTTCATTCATGAAAAACATGAACGCCACAGTCAGTGGGGAGTAACTCCGGGTTCGCCCAGCCATATCACCTTTAACGTACATATAAGGAAATACAAAAGTAGAGCATGCATATATAGATATACATGTGAGTTACGATAAGAAAAGATAGGCAATACAATAGATAATGATAAGATCATGTGGAAATCAATTCCGAAACCATCATGTTATTCAAAGACTCGGTAAAGACACCCTTAGGCAACTATATACTCACTAGGGCTTACATCTCACCGTTAGCGGCATATACTTGATAAGATTGAGACTCGACAAACAAACAATACCAAGTCATTCAATGATCAATCATATAATCATTCATCCAACCATACCAATATATTGACGACATCTCTCACGGTAAATGAAACGCACTAGCATCGTGTACAATAGCAAGACAAGCCAATGGAAGTCCACAGGATAAGACGTTTTCCTGAACCGTATACGATAAGACGTTTCGTATACTCATGACCCAGACAAACCAATTCACGGGATAAGACGTTTCCCGGAATCATGTACGAAAAGACGTTTCGTACACACAAGACTCTAATCCTCTCGGTAGGACGACGATAATAATACGGTCCTAAGCTAAACCTGGCCAGACTCTCGGGATAAGACGTTTCCCGATTCGACATGTGGTAAGACGTTCCACATCCAAGACTCGGTCAATCATAGACGCCGAGTACCCCAAATTCGGTCAACCTTCACGAAAGAGGCGGAAAGAGATCTATAGTCAAAAGTCAAGCTAGTACGCTACATGCAAGGACACCACCTCGCAAGGATACAACATTTGACGGAGGGGGGTCGATCAACGCATTGGTTCACCTCCTAACAACGTCGTCATATCCCCACTAAACATGCATACGAGCATCAAGGATACACCCCATCGCTCCGACATTCCAGTCTAACGAGTATAAGGGGTAGCCGGGAAATGAGAGTTCAAAGCACACAATCATTAGTGCTCAATTCATAACATATGTAAAACCGACTCAAAAGAGGGATATATCGAAAACCGTCACGAAACATGTGATACAAGCGAATAGAATATCATATATCCAAAACATGAATATTATAAGTCGTTACGTAAAATTATACGATAAACGGATCATGCGAACTATTATAAATTACGAGTTTGAGAAATTATATGAAAAGAACACAGCCGTGTTCCAGGCCGGTCAGGAGGGAGGCGGCCGGTGGACCGGCTCAGAACACAGGGCAAAAACCAAAAATCACAGAAAACAGAGAAAAGAGGTCTGGGCCGGTCAGTGGACCGGCGGCCGGTCCACCGGCACAAAGCACCCTATACAAAAATTCCCAAAATTTCAATGATGTTACTGATGTGTTCCCAGCCGGGTTGCAGACCGACGGCCGGTCGACCGGCCAGGAACCCCAGTTCATCCGTGAGCTTCCTTTGCATATTCAATCCATTTCAATTCTCAAAAATCAATTCCAATAATCATCAACAATCAATATACATCATTAACAATCATCATATAACAACATTCATTAATCATAGCATGATTTCTAAGCTTCTAATCGTATTCTAAATACGATTCCTAGCATAGCAAGCATGTAAAACACGTAAATGATACCGAGTAACCCTTCACCGTTACCTTTATGCGCCTATACTAGTCGTCAAGCTCCTCTTCTATAAGGAAATAGTCTTTGTCGGGATCTTGGAGGTCACCACCTACAATTAGATCGCAAAAAGATGAATAAAGTTCATCTTGAGAAAGACGGGAAATTTGAAAAGCGAGAAAGA
>JAIUZE010015928.1:0-10274 GCA_022085475.1 Heliosperma pusillum | reverse complement strand
TGCGGGCAATAATTAGAAACGGTTTTTATTAAAATTGTCAAAACAGCCCATTTTGCCCAAAACAGGCCGTGGGGTCCATCCAGGCCCATGTGGGTCCGGCCCAACTCAGCCCGTGGGTCCCACTTTGGGACTTGTGACGGTTTTTGAGTTATCGTCATTTTTATCGCGTTTTGTAATAAGTAGCAAGCGAGAAATATTAATAAGTAAAATATTTAATTAAAAAGGTTTTTCATTAAATTATTATTTCTCACATGTTAGAAATTATAAGACGAGATCGTAGTTTAATTTAATATCCTTTTAGTCAAACGGGTTTTGGGTATGATATATTAATTCGCATGTTAGAAGTTTTAATAAAATAACATGTAATGAATATGTTGACTTTTATGTCTAAGTCTATGTGGTAAAGACCCTGTTTCTAGCCGGTTTGACCAAACGGGTTTGGTCAAACTAAGATCTAGTCAGCCCCGTTTTGACTGATGACCCGTCGCGGGACTCGGGTCGGGGATTTGTCTTCAGGTAAGGTTTTAATTAATGAATGAATGAATGAGCCTTAGTAGATATAAGGCGATATGATATTTGAATGTGATTTATATGCAATTAGTCACATGATAGGAAGTTTTCCCGTGACTGAGTAATTGTATGATATATGTCGTGTTGACTAAGTACCCATAGAGAATTATGATTATATGGCGTCTTGACCATTCTAATTCTAAATGAGTATCTTGGACCATGACATCGATAGGCCTTACTATCTTTAACGAGTATATGTTCATGGCTTGATAGCGTTTGTGTCCCTGGCCTGGGCCTTTTGATACCAAGCCGGGGGCATGGCATCCTAAGAGTTCCGCTTTGGGAAGGGAGCCAGCTTAAGTACTAGCCATCTCTGCTTAGGGGGTCGCCTAGTAGAGTTTCTCATAGACGGTTATGTCATGGGACGGGGAACGGAATAGCTGTTGTCGCTAGGCCTGATCAGTCTAGGACTAGGATGTTTTCCTACCTTGTGGTATAGCCTCGAGTTACAGATGACTATTGACGGTTCTAAGAACTTATGCCTGTTTGTAGAAGTATTAGTCTTTCATGTTTGTATGATTCTATGAGTTTTAGAAGGTGAGATGCAAGCCGGCTAAGATTGATAGAGTTTGGATTACCGATTGTTAACTTATTCACATGATTACGTGTTGATTAGGGTTTGAGTGTATCATGGCCATGTTACAGGGTAACCTCTGAGCTAGCATACCAGCTTCCCTACCTCTTGTTATATTTTATTATCGGTTTCACATGATAGCTTTCATATGATAGGTTATATGTTAGTTAATTGTTTCATAACATGAAAAGCATATCATATATGTTTAAGTTTTGTATTTTCCATATACATTGCTTTTATGTTATTCATGTTTCATTAAACTCGACATTTCGTGGCTGGGAGAACTCGGAGTTACTCCCCACTGACTGTGGCTTCCGTGTTTATATTTAATGCGGTCGAACAGGTGGTGAATGCATATTTGGGGTACATTGACGAGCTAGCGAGCGAAGTATTTACCTTGGACCTATATACGGTTCTTAGATTGTATATTATTATACACTCGTTTTATTTCCGTATTTATACGGGAGATATGTCTCCCGTCTTGTATAATTCTTATGTAAAATATTATTTTCCTTTTGTTATGACCCTTTTTATTTATGACACCTTCATTATGTATTTAAATAATTTTTTCTTTCCGCAAATTTGAGGGTGTCACAGCTCAGAAAGTGTGTGATCGCATCAATTATGAGGGGAAAACTCGTGTGGAAGCAGACGGATTTCGAGGAGGTATTTGGTTGTTTTGGAAACCGGAATGTCTTAATGTCGTTCCTGTGATTCACCACCCTCAACACATCACGGTTGAAATAACCAGAGTTGGGGAAGTACCTTGGTTTTTTTCAGCGGTTTATGCTAGTCCGGAGACTACAAGGAAGGAGGAACTCTGGCATGAGCTAGAATGTTTTGCTCGCTCACACAATCAGCCTTGGGTTGCAATGGGAGATTTTAATGACACGAGATTCCTACATGAAAGGAATGGCCAAAGCGACACTATGCGACGCCGATGTAGAAAATTCAACTCTTGGTGCGAAGGAAATGACTGGATTAACCTGGACTTTGCAGGACCGAACCATACTTGGTCACGGGGTTCGTCACCAGAAAATAGACAGTGGGCTCGACTCGATCGAGCTATGTGCAATTCAAGTTGGCGGGTTATGTTTGAAGAAGGTTCAACACGCCATTTGGTCCAAAACCAATCGGATCACTGCCCTTTGATTATGAGTACTACGGGTTTTGCACCAGTGACTAGAATGATGAGGCCGTTTCGTTTCCAGGCAGCCTGGATGTGTCACGAAAAATTTTCTAACTTTGTCAAGGAAAATTGGAAAAACGAAGAACCGTTAGTCCCATTTATCACCCATTTTGCGGAGCTACTACAGAAATGGAATAAGGTGACGTTTCGCAATATTTTTGAGAGAAAGAAAAGCCTTTTACGACGTCTTCTGGGAGTGCAAAAATGTCTAATTCGAGGCTCAAGATTCCTTCTTAAGCTCGAGTCTAAACTAAAGCAGCAACTAGATGTCGTGCTTAGAGAAGAGGAAATTCTATGGTTTCAAAAATCTCGAATGGAGCAAATTTGTGATGGCGATCGGAATACAAAACTCTTTCACTTGAGCACCATTATTCGTCGAAAAAGAAACCGAATTGAGAGCCTCCAAGATGACAATGGAAATTGGATATGGGACTCATTGACGGTGAAGGGGATGATCATTGAATACTTTCGTAACATATTTGCAGGACCCTCGTGTGCGAGGAACCTGGATAACTTTCCTAATGGCTTGTTCCCGGCTTTGAGCAGTGGCAAAAGAACAAAATTGGAACGGGAATACTCTGTTTCGGAGATCCAAATGGCATTGAATCAAATGTCGCCTTTCAAGGCCCCTGGACCGGATGGCTTCCAAGCAGTTTTCTATCAATCTCAGTGGGAATTCATTCATCCGAGTCTATGTCACATGATCCTTAAGGCGCTAAAAGATGGCGACTTACCAGACCAGCTGACTGAGACTTTTATCGTTCTAATCCCAAAAGTTGAAAGACCAAGCAAGGCTAATCAATTTCGCCCAATAGGTCTTTGTAATGTCTCGTATAAGATTATCACTAAGATGATAGTGAACCGTTTGAAACCGATACTCCCTATTCTAATTAATCCGGTTCAGACAAGTTTCGTTCCTAAGAGGCAGATTACAGATAGCATCATCATAGTTCAGGAAGCCCTGCATTCTATGAGGGCTAAGAAAGGTCGTGTGGGATTTATGGCGTTAAAACTAGACCTGGAGAAAGCGTATGACAAGCTGGAATGACCGTTCATTGAGCACACTCTTCGGGATATGTTACTCCCGGACACAATGGTGAAGACAATAATGAATTGTCTAACAAGCTCGTCCCTTAGTGTACTTTGGAATGGAGAAAAAACCCCGAATTTTTCACCAACTAGAGGTATCAGGCAAGGTGACCCTCTCTCCCTGTACATTTTTACGATGTGTATGGAGAAATTAAGCCAACTAATTGAACTGGAGATTAGTAATGGCAATTGGAAAGGCTTCCCGTCGAGTAAACAAGGACCAATTCTGTCCCATTTATTTTTCGCGGATGACATTATCATTTTTGGTGAAGCATCGATGGAACAAGCGAAAACAATCAAGAAGTGCCTAAGTCATTTTTGCCAAGCCTCGGGCCAATCGGTAAGCCACGAAAAGTCCAAAGTTTACTTCTCCGCAAATGTGGACGAAAATATCGCAATGGCTATCACGGGTGAACTTAAAATTCAAAGGTCGGAGGACTTGGGAATGTACTTAGGTATGCCCACAATCAATGGCAGGGTTACAAAAGAAACGTTTGAATTCATAGCCACGAAAGTAGACAAACGACTTTCGGGTTGGAAATCTAAACAGTTATCGTTAGCAGGAAGGGCTACTCTCATACAATCCACCTTGGCTTCAGTTCCGGCTTACGCTATGCAAAGTGCTAAACTCCCCAGAAGCATTTGTGATGAGTTAGATAAGAAGGCTAGGAGGTTCCTGTGGGGAGGCGATGCTAACTCGAGAGGAACTAATCTCATAGCATGGGACACGGTTACCAAAAACTAAACCGAAGGGGGCCTAGGACTTCGGTCTATGCGCCAGGTAAACGTCGCTTTCATGGCAAAATTAGGATGGAGAATTTTGTCCGAACCAAATGCCTTATGGGCTAGGGTGATTCGGAACAAATACTGCAAAGGGAGGTGCGATGTGGGTATGTTTAAGTCAAAGGCAGTAAGCTCTAATACGTGGAAGAGCATGGTGGAAGCGGTGGATATCCTCAAAGAAGGTTTAGGATCAGCAGTCGGAAATGGGGAGAATACGAATTTCTGGAGAACAAAGTGGGCACTCGAAATACCACTAGCAAGCTTGACTTCTCTAGCTATACCACCGTCTCTCGCTCAGGCTACGGTAGCTGATATGTGGGATGATTTGTCGGGTTGGAAATGGGAAATTGTTGCAGATTATTTCTCATCTGAAATTCTACAAACAATTGCGTCCTATGAGTTGAAAGCAGGGGAAGAAAATGGTGATAAGGTTTACTGGAATGGCACATCATCCGGGTTCTTCTCGGTCAAGTCTGCAATCAACTTGATCCGAGGCCTACCAATGACGGAAACGGAATCCGTCTGGAAATTACCATGGAAGACTTGGGCTCCTCAAAAGATGAGAATGTTCTTATGGCTATTACTACATGATAGAATAATGACCAATGTGAATAGAGCGCGTTGGGGCTTCACTGAAGACCCGTGTTGCGATTTATGCAATGGGGTCGAAGAAACCGCGCTGCATTTACTTCGGGACCGCCCGGAAGCTCAAAAAATTTGGAGGTTGTTCTCCTTCTCGAGATCGACGGATTTCAAGGAAAACAGCCATATCAAAGACTGGGTTGCTTTGAACCTCAACCACCGTGACAATGATGAAAGTAGTCCGTGGGCTACGACTTTTGCAGTATCGGTATGGTGGATTTGGAGATGGCGAAATTGTCGAATCTTCAATCGGCTGGATGCAATACCGGATTATCGCTTTACATTCTTGAATGAACGAATATGGGAAGTGGTAAATGCAAAAAAGTCTCTCGATTTATGCATTAAATCGAAAAGACAGCAATACAGGGAGATGTATTTTCGATGGGTTGCACCGCCATCAAACTGCATCCTTCTTAATATTGACGGAGCGTCGAAAGGAAACCCGGGCATGGCAGGAGCAGGAGGAATTTTTCGGGACTGCAGGGGTCGGGTTTTGACGGCCTTTTCTGAGAAGTTGGGGATAGCATCGGTGACGAGGGCGGAACTCATGGCACTTCGACGGGGTCTTTTGCTGGCAAAGGATAAAGGGATACATCGACTAATGATACACACGGATTCAAAAGTGGTCGAAGGGTTCATGAAATCTGAAGAGAACTACCCTTCCGCTCATGCTCATTTGATACAAATATGCAAAGCTTTAATGACAGAGTCGTATTGGCAAGCGGACATCCAGCATGTCTATAGAGAGACGAACAAATGTGCTGATTGGTTGGCAAATCAAGGAGTGCATCAAACCCGTCAACTCATTGTTATGGGAGAGCAAGAAATCCCTCGAGACCTTTTTCAAATCACTCAACAGGATATAGGAGGTGTATCTTGGCCTCGAGTTGTTCCAGCCAATATCGGCTAAGTGCTAGTTTGAGGCTTTTCATAGTAGTTTAGAAGGATGCTTATTTTTCTACTGATGTATTCGGGTTAATCCCTCTTCTTTTAACCAAAAAAAAAAAAAAAAAAACTAATGGATGAAGGTCAGAAATTGATGAAGTTACAAAACTGAGTGAGAGAGTGAAGAGGAGGACCTATTAACAAGTGAACAATTCATATGAGCATTTTCCGTTAAGTCAAAACGGAAGTTTGACTTTTTTTTACGGAAATGCCAATTTGGTGCCATAAGAGAAAAATAGATAAATGTTAGGTGTTTTTGGGCAAAAAAAATTAAACATTAGGTATCAGTGTAACACCCGGAAATGTACCCTATTTTTATAGTGAAAATATTTTACGGAGATTTTTCAGCGAAATTTAGTTTTAACCGTAAATTTAATTTTCCGAGTCGAATTTAGAATTTCCGAGTTCGTATTTGGAATTTCCGCGAGATTCCATGAGAATCCCGTCTTAAGGCGACTTTGACTTTTTCTTGACTTTTCTACTTAAATATCTCATACTACACTTAACATATTTTTCATTCACACAAACACAAAACTTTCCTTCTTCCTTAAGAAATCTCAAACCCTTGCCTCCATCTTTGATCCGGTTTTATAATCACCGTATCTCCTTCGTTTCTTATTGGAATTCACGTAAGTTCGTCTCATTCTTCCCCTCTTACCTTCCTCTATCCGTATTGGTAATAAAATTACCGTCTTTCTCGCTTTTTAAATTATCCGTCTTTCTCAAGGTGAATGATATTCGTCTTTTATTATCTAATTGTATGTAGGTGGAGACTAGGAAGGTTTAGAATCGATTAAAGACGCGTAAAGGTAACGGTGAAGGGTTACTCGATATCATTTACGTGTTTTATATGATTTCTATGTTAGAATTCGTATTTATAATATGATTAGTAAGCTTAGGAATTGAGTTATTGTTGATGATTGTTGTTAGTTGATGATTGTTGATGATGATTATTGATTGTTGATAGTTGATAGAAGTTAAATATGAGAATTGAAAATGATTGAACTTGTGTATGTTGTTCTCGGGTAGGAGGTAGTCCTGGCCAAAGGACCGGCTGCCGGTTCAGTGGCCGGCTGGGATTTCACTGCACCGACCCTTTTTCGTAGAATGATCATATCTCCTTCGTTACTTGTTTGTTTTAGGCTTGTGACCATTCGTTGGAACCGTAAGAGGATAAGCTATCACCTCGACTTGGAATTTCTGTATTTGAATATCTAGAACTCTAGTTATGACCGTTTGAAGTAGACCCTTGTTTTAGTTAGTTTCCAAACTTGGTTTTTGTGTGTAGTTGTGCTCCGAGCCGGGGTACCGGCTGCCTCCCTCCACAGCGGCCTGGAACACGGCTGTGTTTTCTTCTTGAAATTTCTAAATCTCGTAATTTATATTAGTTCGCATGTGCAGCAGGAGCTCACCCAAGGGGCCTTGATGATCAAGCCACATACAAGACAAGCTTGACCCCTCAGATGGAAGCTCGAATTACAAGGTCTAAACAACAAGCTATGACAAGTCAAGAGCAACCCAAGCCAAGTCACCCCAATGAAGAAGACAGTTCAGGGTTCAACAACCCATGCCCATCCCCAACACAACCCACATTACCCACACAAAACAGAAACAGAGCCATTCAGGCCCAGACAGACCAGTTAACAAACCCAGCCTCTAGGAGGTACACCAGGGCATCCCAACCACCCCCACTATGGCCTACCATCAAGACAACCCTCTAAGCTACAAGTTTGCCCAGGACAAACCATTTTGAAGTCTAGTAAAAACCCATGAAACAGACACCCCAAAGCTAGAGTCCAGTAAACAGCATAGCAGAGGTAGTACATGCTCAGATGATGTTTTCTTTTGCTTAAGTCAACTTGTCTTCATCTAAGGCAGGTTTATCTATGTCCTCATAAGAGTGGAGAGTTCCAAGGAGCAACAAAACACCCAGAGCAAAGCACAAGACAACAAGATCAACAGATTTCCATTTCAGGAAAACTCCAAAAACTACTTTATTTGCTTTTGCTCAGTCTGTTTTCTTTTGTGTTTTGTGTCTGTTCTTTATAGTTGTTAAGCTCGTCCTCTTGTGAGGCCCTTAATTAATGTCAGTAGAAGTAGTTTAGATCCTAAGCTGGCCCTTGGATGATACATACATCCAATGGTTCACAAGATATCAGTCCCTCTATATAAGGAGGTCTTGTATGTTGTTGTAAGCAGACTTTTATGAATGAATGAATTAAACTTTGAGAAATCACTCAATGTTATCAAACTTGTGCTAAGAGCTGTAGTTTGAAGCAAGCCTGATACACCTCCAAGGTGTTTGATCAGTGCCTTGTATTGTGAGCTAAGTTATACCTGTGCTTTGCTGTGGTTTAACTTACTTGCTGTTGAGGTTAGTCTAGGGTGTTTGTGCTTTGCTGTAACACTTGAAACTGTCTCTAAAACCAGTCTTGAATCCTTTTTCTCTTGTGCCATGCTGTAGAGGATTGTATCCAAGTCATATCCCTTGAATCTTTCAGTTAAACAACTCACAATCTCTAAAACAACATCCCTTGTTACTTGATATTGTTTTCAGTTTGAGTCAAACTAATCAAATCACTTAAAACTTGTGAACCTTAGTAGTTTACACTCCAAATTGGTTATCAGAGCTTAGGTTGAGAGTCTTAGTGAGTTCATTTCCCTAACTACATTTAAAAACACAAAAATAGCCCAATGAGTGAAGAGAGACTAGCAGGAGTAGAAGCAAGGATGGAGGATCTGGCTGGGATTGTAACCACCCTAACCAGAACCTTGGACCAGGTTATAGGCAACCATTTGCTTGCTGGAGGAAGAGGTAGAGGACGTGGAAGAGACCAAGGAGGAGGCAGAGGAAGGCCACCTGATGATGAGGAGTATCCAGACTCAGATGACTCAACAAGAAGCAGAGCTTCCATCCACAGGAACACAGACAAGCATCTTAAGGTAGATATCCCTGAGTTTTCGGGTAGTCTTAATCCTGATGACTTGTTAGAATGGCTTAGAGAAGTAGAAAGGATCTTTGAGTACAAGGGATACAATGATTCCAAGTCTTTTAAAGTAGCCATCCTTAAACTGAAAGGGTATGCTTCCCTGTGGTATGAGACTATGAAAGGGTTAAGGGCTAGGGAAGGTAAGGAACCCATCAAGTCTTGGACTAAACTGAAAAAGAAACTGTTAGACAAATTTGTTGCTAAGGATTACACCCAGGATATGTTTATCAAGTTGTCTAAGTTGAAACAAGGAGACAAACCTGTTGAATCTTATCTGAGGGAGTTTGAACAACTCACCTTACAATGTGATATAAATGAGAAACCTGAGCAAAGGATTGCTAGGTACTTAGAGGGTCTAGATAAGAACATTGCTAACACGGTTAGGATGCAACCTCTGTGGTCATTTGATGATGTTGTCAACCTATCTCTGAGAATTGAGAAGATAGGGAAGACTAAGCCTGCTACACCAAAACCTGTTAGGCCTTTTCAAACCAGACCGTATAGTGGGTTTAGAACCATGGATACCCCCAAGACAGCACCCCCACCTATCTTAGACAAGGGTAAGGGCATCATGGGTCAAAAGCCAAGCACTTCATTGACTGAGAACAGAATTAGGTGCTTCCAATGTCAAGGCTATGGACATTTCATGAAGGATTGCCCTTCTAAGAAGACCTTAACCATAATGGAAGTTGAGGCTTGGGAGAAAGAGGGTCTAGTTGAGTATGAGAGGGATGAGCCTGAGGTTGAAGAAGTGGTGAGTGAGGAAGAAGAGTCTAATCAGGAGGCAATAGTGGCACTCCCTGACACAGGCCACAGCTTAGTCCTATGGAGAGTAATGCATTCACAACAGATACCTTTGGAGGAGGTCAAAGGTCCCTCATTTTCAGGAGCAGATGTACCATACAAGGGAGGGTTTGTAACCTTATTATAGATGGAGGTAGTTGTACCAATGTGGCTTCTGTTACTATGGTTGATAAGCTGAAGTTGAGCACTCAAGATCACCCTCACCCCTATAAGTTAAGATGGCTGAGTAAGGGAGCAGAGGTTAAGGTGGATAAGCAATGCATAGTCCCTTTCTCCATTGGAAGTGTGTACAAGGATGAAGCATTGTGTGATGTGGTTCCAATGGATGCCTGTCACTTACTATTAGGAAGGACATGGGAGTTTGATAAAAGCTCCATACACCAAGGAAGAAGCAATACCTATTCTTTCAAGCATGGGAGCAGGAAGGTGACATTAGCCCCCTTGCCACCACACCAGAAGAGCTATGGAAGTCCAAGTATGGCTGAGGATTTTAGTGGAGTTGTATTTCTATCTGAGTCAGCAATGGTCAAGGAGTGTAGTGAGGAGCAACCTATAGGAATGCTGCTATCAAAGGACGTTCAGAAGACGAATTAAGGTGATCCATTGACCGATGTTTAAGCCCTTCATTGATCAGTTCAAGGATTGTTTCAAGAGGAACTTCATGATGGCTTACCCCTTCGAGAGGGAT
>JAIUZE010015920.1:0-17764 GCA_022085475.1 Heliosperma pusillum | reverse complement strand
TAAACCGAGTTAACATGCATTTTATGAGTTAAAAGTTAACTAAAAATAGTTTCATGTTGATTCTTGCCATGAAATTTTAATATGATCTCACATGCATTTCTTACATATTTTATGTAAAATTTCGTGACTTTTACTTATGTATTGCATGTTCATTGATTTTTATACCATAAAAGTCGATAATATGATATTATAATGTTCATAAAAATGAAACGTCCATTTCTTGTCTTGAAAATTTTTTGTACATTTTAACATTTCTGATGTTGATACGATTGGTGAAAATTTCATAATTTGTCACTGTTTTACTATATCTAATGTTTTATTTGATTAAAACATTAAAATACAAAGCTATTGTTCATAAAATTAATTTAAATTTTTTGAGCAAAGGTTTTTTATTTTTATAGTTTCTGGAACTGTTCCAGAATGTACAAAATTTTTGGTTTCAAATTTTATGATGTTTATATTTTATTTTGGTTTTATTTCATAATTGTTATGATTAAACCGTAATATTTAGCAAATGAAATCAAATCAATCTAATTAATGACCAACAAAATTAGTAGTGACTAATTTTGAGTACTAAAATAGTTTAGTTAATTAGTTTGAATTTAAATGCGATTTAAATGTTGATAGTGATTTTTAATGGTTAAAAATCAATAAATCCCGGAAAAAATCGAGCTACAATGAGCATGAATTGAATCTAGGACGATTTTGGCATGAATTTTGCAGCAATTTATTTAATTTATGGTTGAATGAATGAATGTCATTTATTTAATAATTTATGCAATTTTTGTACCTAGTATGACCTAGTTGTTTTTAATCGTTATTACCCGTAATGTAAGGGAATAACGGTTTGGTTGTAATTTTATTGCGATCTCGTATCGCCGGTTTGTATAATTTAATAATTTTATTTTATAGAATAAATGTATAATAGGAATTTGTATATTTGTATATTTGTTATTATTTTTATGAAGACGGTATGCCTCCCTCAAGACGGATCCATTTTGGAAGGGGTTCCAATGTGAAGAGGCAAGGTGACCAAGGAGTTGGTTTCGGAATTGTTGTAACTAATAGTTAATTATGATTAGTAGTGGCCATACTAGGATTGTATTGTGCTTGGTTGCTTGCTTTATTACGCTCATGCCCAAAATTGTCCACATGCATTTTATTACCGTTATTGTCAATCTAAACGTTATTCCACAATTCCACCGAATTAGTTCCACTTATAGGGATATTAATAACTTAAATTGACAAGATCTCTCACATGTTTAAAAAATTGAGATTAGCCTTACCAATTAATAACACCTATGAATCCCGTGTTCATTAGGGCTACCACGCTCGTGGGTCCCGTTTTACCTCGGGTAAGTAGGGTGATACGATCACAAGCTAAAATTGGATTGGACTCAACGAGATAAGCGTTATCTTGGGACTAAGAGATGGATTTAGTTGAAATCCGTCAACCAAGAGTTCTAAGGGTAGAATTAGTCAAGTAATGACTTACCATTTCTAGATAAAGGTAGCATGCGATGACTATTTTTATTTAAAGATGGGTCTTGGAATCATTTATATAATTTATTGAGAGGTCATTATATGAATGCTTAACTTGTTAAAATGTTTTTCAAGTAAATTAACAATGAATGTTTATATATTTCTTTTTGTTGTAGTTACCATATTCGCATAATGTCGACATCATCAAACGTTGCAACCTTGGGTAGAGACTCATGGTTGAGGTCCGGTCATGGACAAGTGTTGTCCTTAAGGAGACGGAAATAACTTCGTGACTGGGAAAGTCAACGATCCAAGAGCGCCGCGTTATCCCGGTAACGTGCTTCGTACTGGTCGAAGAGCCCCCCACCGAACCCGCCGCCAAGCATCGTCCGCGGGTGGTTCGGGCCGAAGAGACTTATTTAAAGTCGTTGCTAATGACGTCAAGAATGTCTTGATTTGGTCAATCTCACCCAAACTCAAACTCCAAATGATCTCTCTCAATGCATATGCGATCTTCACGAGGATCACTTCGATGTTTTCGCAAGCCCCTCAAATTCTCCAATATGAGGCAATTACGAAATTCTTTGACACTAAGCTTCAAAGGGGCCAAAAGGTTGGCCCACACGTGCTCAAAATGGTTGAGCACGCAGACACCTTAGAGCGTCTAGGGTGCAAAATTCAAAAGAATTTGGTGGTGGGTAAAATCCTTCATTCACTCTCACCTAAGTTCACCCAATTTAGGGTGAACTATAACATGAATGGCATGGACAAGAGTTTTCATGAACTCCATGCACTCCTCACCCAAGCTGAGAGAGACATGGAGGCTAGTGGGAGTGAACCCAAGGATGTTCTTTCCATGAAAATGAAGAACATGAACCTTGGGGTGAGGAAGGACAAGGGAAAGGGTAAGACTCTTTTCAAGAAATCCGGCAAGGGAAAGGCCAAAGTCTTTTATAAGGCCAAGCCCAAGGTCAACAAACACGCGGAGGCGGATTGCTATTATTGTAATGGAAAAGGGCATTGGAAACGCAATTGCCCCAAGTACTTGAAAGACAAGAAAGACGGTTGTGTGACAACGTCAGGTAAAATTCTTTCATCACTCTATATGATAGATATTAACTTTGCTAGTACCTCTTCTTGGGTATTGATAACGGTGGTGGGTTCTACCTTGTAATCATGTACAGGGGCGAGGGACGTGCAAGCACTAGCTCAAGAGGTGATTGTGTGGCCTACGCATGGGAAATGGAGCTAAGGTAGCCGCAGTTTCCGTGGGCACCTACGTTCTTCTTTTGCCTAATGGTTTAGAGTTGTATTTAAATAATTGCTATTATGTACCAACTCTGACCAAGAACATTATCTCCATTTCCGTGTTAGACATGGAAGGTTTTTCTTTTTGCATTAAGAACAACTGTTGTACTTTTGCTTTTAATGAAATGGTTTATGGCGAGGCCATTTCTATTGGAGGTATTTATGTTCTAGATATTGCAAAAGAGGTCGATCATGTAGAAAACAAGAAGCTCAAAACAGGTGAACCTAATCAATCATACCTTTGGCATTGTCGTTTAGGGCACATAAACGAACGACGCATAAAGAGACTTGTTTCATCCAAAGTACTCAAACCATTCGATTACGAATCTTATGGCGTATGCGAATCTTGTCTTTTAGGCAAGATGACTCGTGCTCCTTTTACGGGAAAAGGGACACGAGCAAGTGAAGTATTAGGACTTATACACACAGATGTATGCGGTCCAATGACTATCCGAGCTAGAGGTGGTTATCACTACTTCATTACTTTTACCGACGACTTGAGTAGATATGGATATGTCTACTTGATGAGGCATAAAAGTGATGCTTTTGAAAAGTTCAAAGAATTTCAAAATGAAGTAGAAAACCAATTGAATAAACAGATTAAAACCCTACGATCCGATCGTGGTGGTGAATACTTGAACCATGATGAATTTGATTCACACCTGGAAAGATGTGTGGTTATAGTATCACAATGGACTCCTCCTGAGAAAACACCTCAATTAAACGGTGTATCCGAAAGGAGAAATCGAACTTTATTAGATATGGTTCGATCAATGATGAGTCTAACAGAGCTTCATGATTATTTTGGGGGTTTTGCTATCTTATCTGCAATATTTTCACTAAATCGAAGCCCGACTAAAGCGGCAAACAAGACTCCATATGAGATATGGACAGGAAAAGTTCCTTATTTGTCATTTATGAGAATTTGGGGATGAGAGGCTTTTGTTAAGAATAAGTCTGACGATAAACTCGCACCCAAATCTGACAAATGTCTTTTTGTAGGATATCCAAAGGAATCACGTGCTTATTACTTCTACAATAAACACGAGGACAAAGTGTTTGTGTCTCGTGATGAAGTCTTTTTAGAAAATGATTTTATTTCTAAAAGACAGAGTGGGAGAAAATTTGAACTTGATGAAGTCCAAGAGCCACAAACCGAAAAGGATGACGAGGAAAACGTTCCCTCTTCGTCTGGTACGGTCATTATTCCTTCGGAACCTAGGAGGTCAAGCAGAATTCGTCATCCACCTGATAGATACCTTGGTATTATAGAGGAAGGTGATGACTATAATGTTTTACTTTTTGAAAGTAACGAACCTACTACCTACAAAGCAGCCATTTCTAGTACCGACTCAAAGCTATGGCTAGGAGCCATGCAATCCGAAATGGATTCTATGTACGACAATCAAGTATGGGACTTGGTTGATTTACCTAAGGAGGTACGACCTCTTCAGTGTAAGTGGATCTATAAGATCAAAAGTGGTATAGACAAACATAATGATGTTTACAAAGCTAGATTGGTGGCAAAAGGTTTCACCCAAGTTCATGGTCTTCACTATGACGAAACTTTCGCCCCAGTCGCCATGCTTCGATCCATAAGGATTATCTTAGCGGTTGCCGCATTTCATAATTATAAGATTTGGCAAATGGATGTCAAAACCGCCTTCTTGAATGGGATTCTAGACGAGGAAGTGTACATGACACAACCTGAAGGTTTTGTGGATCCATCAAACCCGGAAAAAAGGTATGCAAACTTAAGCGACCATCTATGGCTTTCTTGAAGCAAGCATCCAAGAGTTGAATCATCGTTTCGATCATGTATTCAAACAACTGGTTTCACTCGAGAGGGTCGAGGAACCGTTGTTTATACATGAAGTTTAGTGGGAAGTAAAGAACTTTCTAGTCTTGTAGTAGATGACATACTAATCATTGGGAATGATATTCCAATGCTCACTTCTGTAAAGGAGTGGCTAGGAATACATTCCAAAATGAAAGGACTTAGGAGGAGAGACCCGCGCATCTTAGGTATCCGGATCTAATAGGGATAGATCTAAAAGGATACTAGCATTAAGTCAAGAAACTTATATTGATAAGATTCTTGATCGGTTCAACATGAAAGACTCTAAGAGAGGCTTTCTTACTATGGGAAGTGGGATCACTTTGAGCAAGTCAGAGTGCCCTACGAAACCCGAGGAGATTGAACGCATGAAATTGATCCCTTACGCTTCAGCCGTTGGATCAATCATGTATGCTATGATGTGCACTCGTCCCGACGTTGCATATGCTTTGAGCATGACAAGTCGTTGCCAAGCAAATCCAGGTGAGAGTCACTGGATAGCCGTAAAGAACATCCTTAAGTACTTGAGAAGGACCAAGGATTCGTTCTTAGTGTTTGGAGGCGAGACTGAGTTACGTGTAAAGGGTTACACAGATGCCAGTTTCCAAACAAATAGGGATGATATGAAATCCCAATCTGGCTACGTTTATATGATGAATGGAGGAGCTGTTTGCTGGAAGAGTTTCAAGCAAAGCGTTACAGCGGATTCTACAACAGAAGCAGAGTACCTTGCGGCGTCTGAAGCTGCAAAGGAAGCTGTGTGGATTCGGCAATTTTTGGAAGGACTATCAGTAGTCCCTACTGCCAAAGATCCTATCACAATTTATTGTGATCACAGTGGGGCTATTTTTCAGGCAAAAGAGCCCAAGTCTAGTAACAAGTCTAGACATGTACTTAGGAAATATCATGTAATTAGAGATTACGTGGACAAAAAGGAAATTGACATTTGTAAGGTTGGGACAGATGACAACATTGCTGATCCTTTAACCAAGCCTTTATCAAAGGCTAAGCATGCTGGTCATGTCGTCACAATGGGATTGAGACGTGTGCCAGAATTCCTTTAGATTATGTAATATGTAATAATTGAATGTTGTATTAATTATTTCATATATGATAATGGCATTTATTGTTTGAGTTTTATTTTAAACTTTTTTATTTAGTTTGACTAAATTTAATACTTTGTTTATCCGAATAGATTGTTGGACCCTATTCAAGTGAATAGGAAGAACTTAGTATTTTGTCCCTAGTCACTCAAATGAGGTGACGTCTCGAAATGACTAGATTGTAAGTCGATCGATGGTTGGTTCAGCACCATGGGGTCATGGAGATGACTGGTCGTTTACATAGACAGATTGTATGACACTCTGTCGGACAGTGACATGATAGAGACCCTTAAATCAATTGTTGGATGCCTGGTCGTGGCAGGGTCTTCTATCTTATTCCTATAAGTCGATTCTTTTGACTGGCGACCGTCTATCTGACTCGGTGCAGTTTCCGATTGGTTTTGGTTGATGTTCTAGGTCGTGCCGTAAAAGGAGGCCGGTGGACTTCTTCTGGATCATGGTGATCTGCATCATACAGAGTAGATGGATCAACAGATTGTCCAACCACGTGGGTAAAAAAACATCTAGGCCCACTCGAGGAGAAGTACTGTAAATTGCGGGGCCACACGCTCAGAAAGACGATCTATGGTAGATTTCCGGTAGACAGTTACTATCCCATCGAGAAAAAAAAACCACTCTAGATATTGTCAATCGCAAGTGCCCGACCTGTGAAGACACCTTGCTTGAGTGGGAGATGGATAAAGAGACAAAGAGAATGCGGTGACGCAACTTGGTCGACAAGTGGGAGATTGTGTGGAGTAGGTGTCCTCCACAATAGTGCGCCACATAATAAATCTTATTATGGAATATAATTGGAATATTTATTTACTATATATATGATTAGTCAGTTGATTAACGTAAATCAATAACGGTTGGCTGACTAGAGTTTGACGTTATTGTCGTTTGACGGCGGTGATCAACTGATCCCGTTCGGTCACACCTAAAGGATAAAATCCAAATAGTCACTAATTATTTGTATACGATACAGTTAATTAGTACATTACATATATTCGATATGTACGAGAGTTAATTGTTAGAAATTGAGTTAAGAACTCAAATTCGATGAAACTTATTTTCAATTATGCGATAATTGACTAATAAATTTATATCTTATTTTAATACGATTAAATAAGATTTAACTTAGTAATTAATCTATATTGAGTATATAATGTAAAGTGAGTTACAAGTATTTATTGTTGGCGGGTAGGCTATTATACTTGAACATGTCCAGACCAGATATTTCATATGCAGTACAACATCTCAGCCAATTTCTAAGACAGCATAGGGTATCTCATTTGAATGCTGGCCTACATGTCATCAAATATTTGAAGGGTACTATAAATAGACTGTCACTTTGTGATTTAGCACTAACAACATGTACTGATTATATTTCTCTCAACCCCGTGTTCCATGAGAGAACCAAACACTTGAGTATAGACTGTCACTTTGTGCATGATAAGCAACAACAAGGGTTTTTGAAAACTCAGCATGTTCCCTCTAGTATTCTTATGATCTAAACCTCTTCTTATATCATCTTCATACTAACTTCTTATATTCTACATACCTCATTATTGTCACCCGTCTTCTCAGCCGGCTCCTCAAGTTGCGTCCTCTTTTCAGAGTTATTTACCTTATAAAATTAATTAACCAATCAAAGGCATGGCTGCTGGAAAGAACAAATGCAGAGTTCAAAATGGTTAAGTCGTATTTACCTTATCGGCTTGAGGTATCAAAACCTCAGCAGCATTAGGTACCTCACCCGTCTCCTCAAGTTGCGTCCCCTTTTCAGACTCATTTACCTAATAAAATAAACCAATCAAAGGCATGGCTGCTGAAAAGAACAAATGCAGAAAAAAAAAAATAAAGAAGTCATATTTACCTTATCGGCTTGAGGTATCAAAACCTCAGCAGCATTAGGTACCTCACCCGTCTCCTCAAGTTGCGTCCCCTTTTCAGACTCATTTACCTAATAAAATAAACCAATCAAAGGCATGGCTGCTGGAAAGAACAAATGCAGAAAAAAAAAAGTCATATTTACCTTATCGGCTTGAGGTATTAAAACCTCGGCAGCAGTAGGTACCTCACCCATCTTCTCAGCCGTCTCCTCATGTATTGGCAAGGTAGTAGTGTCTGCCTCTTGACCAATCTGTTGCACTACCTCACCCTTTTTAATGACATCCTCCATCATCTTCAATTCTTCTTCGGAAGGCTTGCCTCCAGAATTCATCTTCAGTATCACGGAGGCCAATAACTGAACCTGCACGCCCAAAATGTAGAATCAGCATTTTGTTAAAACAATAACATGTGAATTTTAAATGACAATAACAAATGGTACCATGTCAGCCTTCCCCTTATTTTTCTTCTTCTTGTTCGAGCTAGTTGTCCCATAATATTTCGTGACTCCGACATGTAATGGGACGCCCCTCAATCGACCTGGATGCTCGGGACGGCCGATCGCTCTAGCAAGAACGTCGTCACGACCACTCGGAGTGAATTTCCCTTCCGCAACCTCCTTCAGAACATTCTCCTATAATATATTAAATAAACTTAATTTTATTTTTGTTACTAAAATAAATAGATAGTCAGACATACAAGAATTGAATAATAAAGTTATTAAAAACCCGTCTTAATAAAATAATACTTACTATGTTGGCCAAGACTTCTTGATCATATTCGTTACATGTTCGGGATCCTTTAGGCGTGTGCCCTTCTTTATAAGTTACGTGCCGATTCAAGTCGGTCACACCCTTTGACACCTACACATTAACTCAAAAATAATATATGTATACATGTATATCAAGTCCAAATATGATTAAAAAAATCTAATATATAGATGCTACTTACGAGGTTTTTTTCTATCAATCTGTAACCGCCTCGAGAACCATAATATACCCCCCGCTTCTGTGAGATGTTAGCACGATTTCTGGCGCTAACGCTCTTCAAATCATATAAAATCGCAAGTAGATGAGACAATTAGAAAATTATAGATACAAGTAAAGTTTTAGAAAAATGTAACCTTAAGTAGAGTTTTACAAAAATGTAAACATATGACATGGATACTTAACCTGAAACTTTTCAGTAGCTCGTTTCGCCTTATAATTATCCCATTGTTGCTGAGTGATATTGGGGTACTTTGTCGGTGGGCTCTTATGCATATGCCATGTCTCCTTGTCGACATACAAGTGTAATTTGGCAAGGTCACACCTCCACTGCCTTAAGACTGCCACTGCCTTACGTAATAGATACTTATCATGGCAGTCGGGAATATCGAAAGCTTCCTGCATCATCATCATATATACTAATAAGCGGCTGTCTAATATCATCAATTTATACGAACCTTTATACGGCTTCCTGCCTTATGTAATAGTAACTTCTGCAAAATAAAATGGTGTTTAGCTAAAGATATTATCATACCTTTATACGGTTCAAGAGTAACTTCTGCAATGCAGGATTTATATTCCTGAAATCATCTAAATCAATAGGCGCAAACTGTTTGGTTGTAACTCCAATCCAAGTGGATAAATGGCCAGCATTTGGACCAGTAGGAACACCTTTCACACTCCATTTTATTTCCATCGGCGTTTTTGCCGCTATAGCTGCAAGGGCTGCAGAGCACTTCGAAGCACCCCTCTCACCAGGCTTATCCCCTTTATCATTGTTTTCTACTCTTTTCCGTTTTTCACCCATGATAATCCTAAGACACTAAGACCTTCAAAAGAAATGAAATAGTAACGGAACAGAGTCATGCATACAGCGATTCTAAAACCCTAAGACCTTAAAATGAATGAAATAGTAACTGAACAAATAAAGAGTCATGCAGAGATTCTAAAACTCTAAAAACTTAGAAAGGAATGAAACTAGATGATAAAGAGAACGATAAATAGAAAATGAAAACAAAAAGATGAACTTCAATCTTAAAACCCTAAAGACGAAACACAAAAATTACCTGATAACGAAAATGAGAACAGGGTTATGATAAAGAGAACGAGCATGATGATGATCAAGAGAACGAGGAGGATGATGATGATAATAAACAAAAAGATTTGTGTTGTAAACGAGGGCGATTGTAAACGAGGAGGATGATGATGATAATGTACGTGTGTTTAATTTACTCTATAGGATTGTAAATTATTTTTTATTAAGAGAAACTAAAGGGTTTCTTACCATGATGTTTAAGAAACTATTGACAACGGTTATCCTACAAACCACCGTTGTTATACAGTAATAACAATTTAACATGACCCGTTGTTGAAACTAATAACAACGGCGAAATTATAAAGAACCGTTTTTATAGATTATGTATATTTTTTTTTAATTTTTCAGATACGCGCGCCCGGGATTAAAATTTGAGGCACGAAAATAAATTCATTAATTCCGTTTAATTTATTTAACTTTGCTCTAAATTTAATTTAATTTATTTTACTTTGCTCTAAATTTTTATATTATAGGCGTAAGTTACGTTTAATTATTAGCTCGGATCGGGTTTGGCCTGGGAATCAATTCCGATCGTCGGGTTAGATTCGGCGGGTTTGTAATTAATAACTTTATCGATCGGGTTATTATTATTAGTTTGGGTCGGGGAGCGAGGGTCCTTTCGGCTTTCATGTCTGTTTTGGGAATGTTTATAATTGGGCGGGTCGTCGATAATTTCCGGGTCAAGCGGATGTGCTATATATATATCGAGTCTAGTGATTCTCGAATCGGGTCATTTTCTTTTTAATTAAGGACCTGGTTATTATAGTCATGCATCACTAGCTAACCTGAAACTGATCGGGTGGACAGTTACGGATCGGGCAATCCACGATCTAGAGCTAGTAGCTACTTCGGGTCGATCGCTTTTGGGTCGGGGGCACGTGTCATTAACCTCGTACTACTTTGCAATAATATTGATGATAATATTGATGATATATAATAATTAATGATGACTTCCGGATCAGAAACCTCGTACAAGCTACTTTGCAATAATAACAGATTCATCAATGCACATGCAAGTATTATATATACACGTCAATGTTTCCCAAATTAAATAATGTTTTGGGGTCGATCGACTTCGTTCAAGTACGCTAAAAGGGACGGATATATTGATGCATATATATATATGCTCAAATTAATTAAAAAGGACGGTTTATTGCTTTTTTACCACCTATATATAATATATATTATTGTGTACATACGTTTTATCAACAAATAAATGGTTAATAGGCCATATTCCGATCTGGTTAGATTCGTAGGGTATGTAACTTTACCGGGTTAATTAGTTTAATTGGGTCAGGGAGCGAGCGAGGGCCGTGTCCTTTCGGCTTTCGTGTCTGTTTATTCGTGTGTACTGTCTGTTCATTTAATTTAATCTAATTCGATCATTTAAATGTTAATATGCTAGCGGATGAGGTTATATATCGAGTCGGGCCGTTTTTGCATCACAAACCTGAAACTGTTCGACCCAAAATTAATTAGCTAGTATCGGGTTATTTAATTTAATTCGATAGAAATCTTTATTTATTATCCGCGTGATGATTATTTAGTATCAAAGATAAATGCAAAATAAGAATAAAGCACTACCTTTCAGATAGGCAAAATGGATTTACTATCTCCCCATTTGACTATGAATCTTTTGGAACGTGTGAATCATGTCTCATAGGCAAAATGACTCGAATTTCCTTCAAAGGTGTTGGAATGCATGCTGCTGACCTATTAGGACTCATACATACTGATGTGTGTGGACCTATGTCAATCAACGCTAGAGATGGCTAAAGATATTTTATCACTTTTACGGACGATTTGAGTAGATATGGATATGTCTACTTAATGAAGCATAAAAGTGAGTCCTTTGACAAGTTCAAGGAATTCCAGAATAAGGTTGAAAACCAGCTGGATAAAAGATTAAAGCACTACGTTCAGATCGTGGTGGCGAATATCTTTCGAATGAGTTTGATCAACACCTTAAAGACTGTGGTGTAGTACTACAGTTAACTCCACCTGGAACACCACAATTGAATGGTGTGTCCGAACGGAGAAATCGAACATTACTTGATATGGTTCGATCCATGATGAGTCACACGGTTGTACCTGACTCATTATGGGGCTATGCTCTTTTGTCAGCTGCTCTAATACTTAACCGAAGTCCGTCTAAAGCTGTAGACAAGACTCCATATGAATTATGGAAGGGAACGGTCCCTAACTTGTCCTTTATTCGGGTATGGGGCTGCGAGGCTTATGTCAAGTAGAGACCTAACGATAAGCTCGGCCCACGATCGGTCAAGACATACTTTATTGGTTATCCAAAAGGGATGTTTGGTCATTACTTTTACTCGCCTACCGAACATCGTGTTTTTGTTAAGGCTAGTGCGACGTTCTTAGAGAAAGAGTTTCTCGAGAATAGGACAAGTAATAGAACCTTCGATCTGTCGGAGATTCCAGAACCAACAACCGAGCAACCAATGGAGGAAACTGTTCTTTCATCATCGGATGCAGTTAATATTCCTTTGGAACCCAGGAGGTCGGGTAGAGTCTCCATTCCTCCAGACAGATACATTGGTATGGTCGAGGATAATGAGATGTTGGAGTAGGTGTCCTCCACAAAAGTGCGCCACATAATAAATCTTATTATGGAATATAATTGGGATATTTATTGACTATATATATGATTAGTCAGTTGATTAACGTAAATCAATAACGGTTGGCTGACTAGAGTTTGACGTTATTGTCGTTTGACGGCGGTGATCAACTGATCCCTTTCGGTCACACCTAAAGGATGAAATCCAAATAGTAACTAATTATTTGTATACGATACAGTTAATTAGTACATTACATATATTCGATATGTACGAGAGTTAATTGTTAGAAATTGAGTTAAGAACTCAAATTCGATTAAACTTATTTTTCAATTATGCGATAATTGACTAATAAATTTATATCTTATTTTAATACGATTAAATAAGATTAACTTAGTAATTAATCGTTAAATTACTAAATTAGTTGAGGTTTTGAGATAGAGGTAATTAGTTAATTATATTTACAAGGAGTTGTAAAATAAATTAACTAAGCATTGTGGGACCCATTATATATTGATATAATGGTAAAATATTACTTAAAATGTTAAGTACATATTACTTATTTAATTGAGTCATATAATTGTTATATGATCAAATTAACACTTAATTATACAAGATAATTAACCATATGATCAATAAGTATTTGTAAGACAAATATCAAAAATCAAAATGGACCAAACTAAGGCCATTGTGGCCGGTTGGGCTAGTAGTTACATGGTGATGATTTTGTTCTTATTTTTACTCTTTAGTTACTTTATGAAAGTGACATAACAAGTAGTAAACAATCATCACTTGTTCTACAACACTCCACTCTAATGCATGTGATCAAATGAACAAAATAAGAGCCCTATTTTGGCTTGTGAAGTCCGGCCAAATGGCCTATAAAATGATCAAGTGTTGCTCATTTTTCACTACTTCATTTTGTGCTTTGTTTTCTTACTTCTCTCAAAACCTCATATTCTTACTAAAACTCTCAAACACTAATATTTACTAAGTATTACTAGTGTAGTAATATAGTCATAATATTAGTAGAATAATATCTATCTTATTATCTAGTTAATAATAAGGGTAGATTATTTGGGTTAATCTTGGTGCAACTTAGAGGAGATCTTCTACTTTGGGAATTATTTGTATTCATCCATATTATTAGCTCAAGAACAACAAGAAGGAGTTCTTGTTGTGCCCTTATATTTTCCATATCAATGTGAGGAGATTTCTTCTCTTATATAAATGTCTTTATATTTGCATGCATGTTACATAGATCATTAAATACTAAATTAACAAGTAATTTAGCAACTAATTAGAGGAGTCTAATTAAGGTTCTGGACTTCAATGGTATCAAGAGCTAGCTTGTAGCATGCATGTTCATTTTGGACATTTTTATTAAAGTTATAAGATAACTAATAAATCAAAGATTTTGAGTTAAAATACGATTCTGACAAAATTTTTGGTGCATGTATACCTACTGACCTCAAAATGTTTTTGGTCAAAGTTCGTGATTTTAGGGATTAATTTGCTATTTATTTTGATTTTTGGCGTTTAAACCGAGTTAACATGCAATTTATGAGTTAAAAGTTAACTAAAAATAGTTGCATGTTGATTCTGGCCATGAAATTTTAATATGATCTCACATGCATTTCTTACATATTGTATGTAAAATTTAGTGACTTTTACTTATGTATTGCATGTTTATTGATTTTTATACGATAAAAGTCGATAATATGAGATTATAATGTTCATAAAATTTAAACGTCCATTTCTGGTCTTGAAATTTTTTTGTACATTTAACATTCTGATGTTGATACGCTTGGTGAAATTTCATAATTTGTTTCACTGTTTTACTATATCTAATGTTTTTATTTGATAAAACCATTAAATACAAAGCTATTTGTTCATAAAATTAATTTAAATTTTTGAGCAAATGTTTTTTATTTTTATAGTTCCTGGAAATTTTCCAGAATGTACAAAATTTTTGGTTTCAAATTTTATGATGTTTATATTTTATTTTGGTTTTACTTCATAATTGTTATGATTAAACCGTAATATTTAGCAAATGAAATCAAATCGATCTAATTAATGACCAACAAAATTAGTAGTGACTAATTTTGAGTTCTAAATCAGTTTAGTTAATTAATTTGAATTTAAATGAGATTTAAATGTTGATATTGATTTTTAATGGTTAAAAATCAATGAATCCCGGGAAAAATCGAGCTACAATGAGCATGAATGAATTTAGGACGATTTTGGCATGAATTTTGCAGCAATTTATTTTATTTATGGTTGAATGAATGAATCTCATTTATTTAATAATTTATGCAAATTTTGTACCTAGTATGGCCTAGTTATTTTTAATCGTTATTACCCGTAATGTAAGGGAATAACGGTTTGGTTGTAATTTTATTGCGATCTCGTATCGCCGGTTTGTATAATTTTAATAATTTCATTTCATAGAATAAATGTATAATAGGAATTTGTATATTTGTATATTTGTAATTTTTTTTATGAAGACCGGTGACTCCCTCAAAACGGTGCCATTTTGGAAGGTGTTCCAAGTGAAGAGGCAAGGGACCAAGGAGTTGGTTTCCGAATTTGTAACTATCTAGTTAATTATGATTAGCTAGGTGGCCATACTAGGATTTTATTGTTGCTTGGTTGCTTGCTTTATTTCCGCTCATGCCAAAATTGTCACACATGCATTTTATTTACCGTTATTGTCAATTCAACGTTATTCACAATTCACCGACTTAGTTCACTTATAGGGAATTAATAACTAAATTGACAAGATCTCTCACATGTTTAAAAATTGAGATTAGCCTTACCAATTAATAACACCTATGAATCCCGTGTTCATTAGGGCTACCACGCTCGTGGGTCCCTTTTACCTCGGGTAAGTAGGGTGATACGATCACAAGCTAAAATTGGATTGGACTCAACGAGATAAGCGTTATCTTGGGACTAGGAGATGGATTTAGTTGAAATCCGTCAACCAAGAGTTCTAAAGGGTAGAATTAGTCAAGTAACGACTTACCATTTCTAGATAAAAGTAGCATGCGATGACTATTTTTATTTGAAGATGGGTCTTGGAATCATTTATATAATTTAGTGAGAGGTCATTATATGAATGATTAACTTGTTAAAATGTTTTTCAAGTAAATTAACAATGAATGTTTATATATTTCTTTTTGTTGTAGTTACCATATTCGCATAATGTCAACATCATCAAACGTTGCAACCTTGGGTAGAGACTCATGGTTGAGGTCCGTCATGGACAAGTGTGTCCTTACGGATGACGGAAGTAACTTCGTTGAATGGGAGTCAACGATCAAGAGCGCCGCGTTATCCGATAACGTGCTTCGCTACTTGGTTGAAGAGCCCCCCACCGAACCCGCGCCTAGATCGTCCGCGGTGGTTCGGGCCGAATATGACCTTTATTTAAAGGTTGCTAATGACGTCAAGAATGTCTTGATTTGGTCAATCTCAACCAAACTCAAACTCCAATTGATCTCTCTCAATGTATATGCGATATTCACGAGGATCACTTCGATGTTTTCGCAAGCCCCTCAAATTCTCCAATATGAGGCAATTACGAAATTCTTTGACACTAAGCTTCAAAGGGGCCAAAAGGTTGGCCCACACGTGCTCAAAATGGTTGAGCACGCAGACACCTTAGAGCGTCTAGGGTGCAAAATTCAAAAGAATTTGGTGGTGGGTAAAATCCTTCATTCACTCTCACCTAAGTTCACCCAATTTAGGGTGAACTATAACATGAATGGCATGGACAAGAGTTTTCATGAACTCCATGCACTCCTCACCCAAGCTGAGAGAGACATGGAGGCTAGTGGGAGTGAACCCAAGGATGTTCTTTCCATGAAAATGAAGAACATGCACCTTGGGGTAAGGAAGGACAAGGGAAAGGGTAAGACTCTTTTCAAGAAATCCGGCAAGGGAAAGGCCAAGGTCTTTTATAAGGCCAAGCCAAAAGTCAACAAACACGCGGAGGCGGATTGCTATTATTGTAATGGCAAAGGGCATTGGAAACGCAATTGCCCCAAGTACTTGAAAGACAAGAAAGACGGTTGTGTGACAACGTCAGGTAAAATTCTTTCATCACTCTATATGATAGATATAAACTTTGCTAGTACCTCTTCTTGGGTATTTGATACCGGTTGTGGTTCTCACCTTTGTAATCATGTACAGGGGCTGAGGGGCGTGCAAGCACTAGCCAAGGGTGACGTGGACCTGCGCATGGGAAATGGAGCTAAGGTAGCCGCAGTTTCCGTGGGCACCTACGTTCTTCTTTTGCCTAATGGCTTAGAGTTGTATTTAAATAATTGCTATTATGTTCCAACTCTTACCAAGAACATTATCTCCATTTCCGTGTTAGACATGGAAGGTTTTTCTTTTTGCATTAAGAACAACTGTTGTACTTTTGCTTTTAATGAAATGGTTTATGGCGAGGCCATTTCTATTGGAGGTATTTATGTTGCTAAGAGAATGCAAAAGGGTCTATCATGTCGAAAAAAAAGAAGCTCAAAAACAGGTGACATATCACTCATACCTTTGGCATTGTCGTTTAGGGCACATTAAACGAAACGACGCATAAAGAGACTTGTTTCATCTAAAGTACTCAAACCATTGATTACGAATCTTATGGCGTATGCGATCTTGATTCTTTAGGCAAGATGACTCTTGCTCCTTTTACGGGAAAAGGGAAACGAGCAAGTGAAGTATTAGGAATATACCCACAGATGTATGCGGTCAATGACTATACAGCTAGAGGTGGTTTATCACTACTTCATTACTTTTTACCGAGACTGAGGTAGATATGGATATGTCTACTTGATGAGGCATAAAAGTGATGCTTTGAAAAGTTCAAAGAATTCAAAATGAAGTAGAAAACCAATTGAATAAAAAAGATTAAAACCCTACGATCCGAGCGTGGTGTGAATACTGGAACCATGAATTTGATTCACACCTGAAAGATTGTGTATAGTATCCCAAGGACTCCTCCTGAACACCTCCAATTACAACGTGTATCCGAAAGGATGAAATCGAAACTTTAGGATATGGTTCGATCTATGATGAGTCTAACAGAGCTTCCTGATTATTTTTGGGGTTTGCTATCTTTATCTGCAATATTTTCACTAAATCGAAGCCGACTAAAGCGGCAAACAAGACTCCATATGAGATATGGACAGGAAAAGTCCCTTATTTGTCATTTATGAGAATTTGGGGATGCGAGGCTTTTGTTAAGAATAAGTCTGACGATAAACTCGCACCCAAATCTGACAAATGTCTTTTGTAGGATATCCAAAGGAATCACGTGCTTATTACTTCTACAATAAACACGAGGACAAAGTGTTTGTGTCTCGTGATGCAGTCTTTTTAGAAAATGATTTTATTTCTAAAAGACAGAGTGGGAGGAAATTTGAACTTGATGAAGTCCAAGAGCCACAAACCGAAAAGGACGACGAGGAAAACGT